>APFE030447472.1:167563-260635 GCA_000404065.3 Pinus taeda
ATTAACAATTAAATGAGAGGTATTTTGTCATGGACAAATACAAGAAGGATCCTGGTAGGAGCGGCCTGGGAGTGGCCTGGGCTTCATCGTTTTTGGTATCAGAGCCTGGCTCTGTTGAAATATTTATTTTCTGAATGAGAACTGAAATGTATTTTTGACTGTATGATGAATGATGATGAAGATCAGAGTTTTAAATTTGATATGCAAGCTACACAAATGCAGTGAATAGGATGGCAGAAGTAAATGGAGATAAGATCATGCAAGATCTTAAGAGGTGAGATGATTTTTCTGATTTGAAATTTGTGATGAGAGTTTATGGTTGCAGAGAAGATGATGGCAGTGAACCTGGCATTCAGCTAAAGGCTGAATAAGGAGGACAATTGCAGTGCCCTGAAGAAGAAGGTGAGTTGAAGAGATAACCTGAAGAGAGAGGAGAGAGTGCTCGTAAGGTTCCAGAGCCAGCGAACCAAGTACTTACTAAAAGACTGAGTGAGGAGAGCTTGGTGAGGTAAGTGGCGGCAAGACAGGAGAGCTTGTTGCAGAGGCTAGTGGAACTCATGGAAAGTGAGAAGATGATCATGGAGGATGAAATAAGAGGTTGAGAGGAATGCCACAGCAATGAGATGACTGCAGAAGTCAGAGAAAGAGAGATTGCAGTAATGAAAGTGCAATTGCAGGTACTAGAGGAATGGCTGCAGAAGCAGGAAAACCAGAATAGGGGATGGATCTTTCCACTAAAGGGAAAGAAAGTGAAGTGGTAGAGGCTACAACAGAAAAGAGATCGATAGATAAACATGCAGTTAATGGAAGAGCTGAAGAAGCTTGAGCAGACGATGGATGTACAATTGAGACGTGAAGAACTCAGAGCAGATGAGTTGGAAGAGGAGATTTCCATTGATGAAACAGAGGAGGAGATCATTGATGATTTCTTGAACTATTGGGCAGATCCAGATCAGCTAGATAATGTGAACCCTTGTGTTTTTATAGCTGACAGTTGTGATGTGATTACAGGTTTTGTTGAAGAGGAAGTTCATGTGAATGAATAAGATGATCAGCTGGAAGAGCTGATATATGAATCGACGATTAAAGTTGTTGAGACTTGTAGTTTTCAAACTGACAAGTTGTGTATGCATGCAGGAAATGTAAGTGATGGTGATGTTATGCTTCAGCAATGTTACAAAGAAATTGCATTGCTAGAATATTTGTTGAAGAATTCGGAGTATGACAGAGAGATGGCAGAAGAAGAAAGAGTTCAGTACAGTAAACGAGTGCAGAAAGATATCATGGAAGCAAATGATGTGGGAGAAAGACTGGTTGACAGTCTTGAGAATTCTTCAGAGGATTCTTTGGGAAAAGAGAAACAACCTACTGAAGTGTTGGCAAAGGAGGATAAGGCACTGATGCCTTCTGATTTTTATTCTAACAAGTGTTTTGTGAATGCAGGTATTGTTGCAGAACATTTGACTCAATTGAGAAGTCAAATGAAGGAAGAAGAAGTTTTCTGTTCTAGAAAACAAGAGGGCATGGATGATTGGGTGGCAGTGAAGACTGAACAAGTCAGAACAGAAACAAGCATAGAAGCAAGAAGTCAGCGAGTGACAGTACAAACTGAGCAATCCATCTTAGCTCAGCAGACAACAAGAAATCAACAGCCGGGAGATTTATTAGACCAAGAGATTGAAAGTATTAGAAGATTGATGACGAAAGAATCCCGGAAAAGACCAGCAGTAGCAAGACAAAGGAGAAGCAGTAAAAGAAAGACAACAGAAAATTGTGAAAGCCTAGTCAGTGGAGCGATGCAGCATAAAGTGAGAAAACCTGAAAGAGAAGTAGTAGCAAGTGGAAAGATACAACACAAGGTATGGGATCCAAGCATACACAGATCCGAACACATGATCAGGCGATCATGTTTAGTTTAACGTTGGGAGTCTGATGCAGGAGCATCAAGACCATTTTTTTCATTGTAAATATGTGATTAAAGGGGGTGTGACAATTCTTAATATTTTATTAATTAATTTGTTATTTTTAATCAAATAGGAGAAAGTGAGGATTTTGTAAATATTCTTTTAAGGAATATCAGAGAAAATAGAGTTAGAATTAATGAGGGAGCCTAAGTTGGAATTAGTTTCTAAGTATTAGGGATGAGAATCTATCTTTTAGGGATGTTGAGAGATTTAGGGATTTGTTGAGATACTAAGGGGATTGAGCATTTAATTAGATCATTTTTTAAAAATTGTATAAAGGGGTTTGAGAGAAAAACATTGAAACAGAGAAGTGAGTGTGAGAAGGAGGAAGGTTTCTCCTTGGGAGCCTTCGGAAGTTTGTAAGAGGGCCATAGATTTGTATATCTGGCCATATATGTGTATACTTGTTTATGTAAATATGAATACATGAATTCAGTCATGAATGAACTTCTTGTTTGGGTTAATAAATTCTGAGATATGGTTCTGTGTATAATGGCAGAAATCGATGTTTGATAATGTTGAATTTGTGTGAGGAGCGGTGGTTATATTTTCCTCCATGCGCCAGTGTTATGGTTGTTAATCATTTGGAATCCGCTTGCCTTTCATATAGCGCCGAGAGCGAATTGTTATGTATGTTCCGCATTTGTAGATTGAATGCGGGTGTATAAGGATAATTGTTGTTCAAGTTTAATTAATGATGGATACGCATATATACATAGCAGTTTCTCTTAGAAGCTCCGCGCCATGTCCAGTTAAGATAGATTATAGCGTGACTACGAACGAGTTCTAAATTCGGAACTGAACGATATAAATCGGGGTCGATACATATAACCACGAACTACAGGTGTATTAGGTCTGGACTTCTGTTCTTGTATGTTTTCAAACCTTCAAAGCGTAGCCAGGACCGAGGGCAGCTGGAACAAACGATATAACTATTTATATATCGGACTCTAGGCAGCAACAGGCTTACCCATAGATATATATTAGCCAGAACCAACATACAAGCCTCAGTTGCCTTTCGGACAAAGACATATTGTGACAGAGGACGAGTTTTGGAATTGGAAGCGAAATATTATAACCAGTGACATATGTATCCCTGATCCACCGTTTCAAAGGAATGATAAAGAGCGCGGCGGAATTGCGACTTGATACTTGCATTGACTTTAAATTACAGTCAACTGAGATCTATATGTTAGTGGAGTTCGGTCCATGGTTTTCGACGAGGTAGCCTGCGAATGGGCTTCGGTTTCATAAGAGGGAGAAATGTATTATTTAGAATGAGCCTGGAGTTTATCAGAGGTTAAAACGATATTGACATTTGTTTGTTGCCAACAGCGCAAACCATATTGCAATAGAACGAGGACTAGAGTTTGGGGAGCGATTAATACAAGTTACAACCTGTAGGTGCAGTAAATCCATGATGATTCAGCGGGTAACCAGAACCTGAGGACATATATACAAGCCTTGTTTATAGCTGTGAGCCGGTGCGATCCACACATAAATGAGTCTTCGTACATTATAACGCCAGCTCTTAATCGTCGTTGATACCAAAGGCGCAGTTTGATGTGTGGACACAGAATTAATGTGTGGATGCCTTAGTTATGGATATGTTGACCAAATTTGTATGGACGAGTAGGGAGTCCAGACTTTAACTAGCGCGATATCAACGGTGCAAGAGGAGGTAAGAAATCCCGTGGTCTATATAACAAGATATATATATATGTTGTGTGTGCATATATAACTTAGTTATATATCTATATGGTGTGTCGCTGTCAAGATTTTACCAACAACAGATTAAGTTAAAGGTAAGGCGCACTCATTAATTGAATGCAGCCAATATATTTAGAGGTTGTTTAGGGAATGTCTAAAGTATGGAAATGGATGGACTTGAATTTGTATGTAAAAACCTATGGTTGGAACCATAGGAGTGAATTGTCTTCGCTTTCAAGTAATAACTTGTGAAATTGCCAGAAATCAGTTTCTGCATTACCAAAGGTTGAAAATGTCTTAAAATAGGGATTTCATTAACAATTAAATGAGAGGTATTTTGTCATGGACAAATACAAGAAGGATCCTGGTAGGAGCGGCCTGGGAGTGGCCTGGGCTTCATCACATACTCTTCCATTACTCTTATCATTTGAAGTGCAACATCGGTTATGCCTTTATATGAGTTTATAATTTTAGTTTACAATAAATAAGAAGTCTTTATTGTAATACTTGTGGGTGGGTCTGATCTAAAGAGATACATCATGATGACTTGAAGTATTGGAAGAGGAATGTTTCACTTTTGATGTGTGATATTGAAATGTTCTTCCCTCCAAGCTTCTTTAATTCTGAAGAGAACTACCTTGTACACCTAGTAGAAGAGATTGAACAATATGGTCGTATTCATATTCAAACAATGTGGCTCGTGGAGAGATATATGAAGGTCTTGAAACAATTTTTGAGGAAAAAGGCTTGACCAGATGGGTTCATAGTTGAGGGGTACATGGTTTTCCAGGCCATGGTTCATTTGAGTGAGTACTTACCTCAATTACATCTTGAAGCTCCGCGATTATGGAATTATAACCAATCTCAATCATTTGAAGGAGAAAAATTAGAGGGAGAAGGGACTTCAAATAGGATAAAAGGTATAAAAGATTGTTAGGAGTTATTTGTATCTTAAGTTTTATATTACATGGCTTTAAATGATTATTAATTCATTGAACGCAAAAAATTTTCATTGTGGATGCAAAGGAGTGGGAGGCATTACATTTGTATGTTGCATACAATTTTGACTTTATGTTGGAATGGATGGAGAAGTACGCTGAAAAAAATAAATTAGAAGAGGAAAATGCATGGGCCAATATATATAATAGACATGGTCAAAACACTACTCGAGGATTGCCTACAAGCGATAAAGGAAAGTGGCCAGAGAGATGCTCGTGGAATTGGCTAAAGGCCAATATTGAACACGAGGCAACAAAAGGGAATAATAGAGTAACACAACAACAATTGGATTTCATTAAAGGATCTATAAATGAGGAGGTGATATATATTAATATCTGGCATATATATAATAAATTTTTTGTTAGATTTCATATCCTTGAATCTAATTAGTTGATATTTATATGAATTTAGGTAACATATTACAAAGGAATGTGGAAATTTGGTCATCATTTTCACATTAGAAAAGTTGATGAAAAGAGAAAAACTTATGATTGTGGAGTTTCATCATCGTTTGAGGTGGAATATTGTTCACATGCAAATGATAGACAACCAATCACAAGAAAACTTTGCTACTATGGAGTGTTGGAGGAAATTATCGAGCTTGATTTTATGTCTTTCAAGAAAGTTATTTTTCGTGTTGAATGGTACAAGCTTATTGAAGTGGGAGAAGAAAAAACTATCTTGCTCCATGATAATGGATTCCACCTGATCAATACATCTAGGTTTGAAGCCACTTCTGAACCTTATGTGTTTCCAAGTCAATGTGACCAAAATTTTCTCATTCCAAATTTAGAACAACCTGGTTGGCCATTTGTGATTGATTATGATCCAAGAGGACGAAGAGTAACATTTTTTCAAGATGTAGAGGACCATGATTTACTTGAAGATGCAGAAGTTCCCCTTGAAGACATAGATGGCCAAGATGGAGATGATGAAGAATTTATTGTCAATGATGCATATCACCAAGATGAAGACCAAGATGAGTTTATTAAAGTTTCTGAAGGACATGAGCAACCACATGGGCATCAAAACCATGAAGGTGATGAATTAATTGATTTTAATTTACCTGTAGTTGAAGGTGATGAAGACTATGAAAAGGATGGTATTAATTTATTTTTGGATTTAGGGTCTATTAATGATGAGGTATATATGCCATCAGATGAGGAGATTTCATCCGAGAATGACATTCTATGATCACTATGTATACTTTAAGATAGTTTTAAGGATTCACTACAATATAATTTTTCTTTACAAGTTAGACATATGAGTTTTTAACTGTAATGAACATTAAGTAATTTGAATTTTTAATGTTTTACTCGTGAGGATGACATTTTTCGATCACCATGTTTACTTTAAGATGGTTATAAAGATTCACTGCAATATAATTTTTCTTTACAAGTTAAGTATTGAGTTTTTAATTGTAATGAACATCAAGTAATTTGAATGTTTAAGGTTTTACTTGAAAGACATATATATTTGGTGTTACTGATTCTATTTTCTTATTGGTCTTTTGATCAATGTTTTCTTAATTTTATGCTATTATGTGTTTTCTTAAGAATGTACCCATGGGTGTTATTGATGCTACTATGGGGGATTTAATGATATTCACTACTTTTATGGAAATGTTAACAAATGCACGAGGGCAAGATGCTGCTATGATGATGCATGAGGTAAGCTTGAATATTGACTTTTATATGTTCAATCATCTTATATTCCTTATTATATTATGCTAATTTATGTTTGTGGAATGTAGGCAATCGCTAAAGTCATTCCAACCCCTATAACACCTTATAATACATCTAAGGTAATGATAGTGGTAAAACTTGATAAATATTTTTTTGCATTTAGTTAACTTATTTCACTATATATATTTACTAACATTTGTGTTTTTACTAAGCATTCATTTTGTTGGCATGCAGGATTCATTTATGCCCCTCAATACAACCAATATTGGCATGCAGGGATCATTTATGCCCCCATATACATCTAATTTATGCAAAATGTAAGATTCAACCATTTATTTGTGTGAGTTTGATTATGTTATTTGTTGAGAAATATAGGGCATATATTTAATAGAGTTTTTTCACAACAACTTCATGATTTATGAGGTATTACAAAGAGCTACATCATGCCTTCCAATGGATCACCCCATCCATTTTTTTCTTCTTAGACACACAATACTATTTTAACAAGTAACCCAAGCAATATATTATTCCAAAACATGATGTCAAGTTACTTTTCTAGGGTTTTTATGTAATCAAGAGGCCTTTGTAGGGTTTTTTAAATTCAAACCTTAGATCATACTGTTTTCCCTTTATGTCATTCTAGAGTTTATCCCATGCACTAGAAATAAAATCATAGGGAACAAATACTTAAGTTTAAGGTTTCTAAATACTAGGGTATTTCTTAAAATATAAACTCATAAATTCAACCCTACTACATCTTATGATGGATCCTTTAAAATAAAATTATTATACATACCTCATGGACACCTATCTGTACTAATTAGTATTTAGTAAACAACACTACATGGTAAACAGGAGAGGCCCCTTCATAAAAACCACTTACAGCCAATACTCCCCTCCGCTAACAGCTTGTGGTTTCAACATATAGCTGTTACAACTCAAGGAGGACAGGAAGTTGTAAATCCATGTGGTGAACCAGAAATAGCCCAGCTTATTCATCATGATCTTAAAAGGTGTGCAAGTGTTTAGCTAATCCGACATCAAGATGTTGACAACCGTAAGGTTGGAGGGCCATTGTTGCTCAAATTCATCAATGTAGATATTTTGATGAGGGTATGACCAAAGCTTACTTATATTGAAGCATGTGAAGGGATTCAAGGGAGAAATGGTGACCAAATCTTCCATAACGTTGGCTCTTGAAGAATCTGATAAAGAGATAAAGCAACAATGAACGACACATGTGCTATGGGTGTTGATATCCTTACAATGGAATAGTATTTGCAACCCTTGGCTTTCAAAGAATGAATTTTGATTAGTATTGTTGATACATGCTCTTGAAAAACAATGGCATATCCTTTACCTACTATTTTTCATGTTAATATTCAACCTTATCTAGCTTCAGATTCTGAACCCTGAATGCGAGCATTCTTGCATTCATAGTCACTGCATTATTATTTACGGAAGCTTACACACACCTTTCATGAAAAAAATATTATGGTGATATTACTATTGAGGCAGCTAACTCCATGACAATCTCCTGATTGTTTTGATTGACATAGCTGATTCTTTGGGTGATAGTCAACAATTTGGATTAATTTCCTGGTGATAGATTAGAATCTAGATAAATATGATGCCAAAAAGAAACTGTTTTGAGCACATTGTAGCTAAACTCCAATTCATGTGTAAATCACACCAGTTTTGGATCAAGGATTGAGAAGAAATATGTGTCGTAGCTTTCTGTATGTTTTCCTTCAAATTCAATCTCTTGAAACAGGCTTGGAATTTAAGGATCAACTCCCTATATGGAGTCGATTTTAATGCTGGTAGGCCCTTCAATCCCATGGATAGATTCTGCAATGGTAGGACCGTTGTGGATTTCATTGGTAATATTTTTACAACCCTAGCTGAGCCATGCATTTAGTCTCAAATACCTGCATTCATGCCTCATTCATGTTTTTTCTTTTTTCTGCAGGAGAGTATTTCAATTTGCCTCTGATACTAGCATACCTGGACCCCAATGCAATGAGAAACAGAATCCTCAATGGAGTTAACTATGCATCTGGCACTGTCAGCATACTTCCTAGAACTGGTTTGGATTTTGTAAGTACTATCTCTCTACAATATAATAATTTGATGCTCTCTCAGGCTGGGGCTTAGTGGTTGCAGGGACATTGGTATGTAATTAGCATCAAATTGGTTTAAGTAGAACAATTTTCTTTGTGTTTTGATTTGACTGGAAAGGATGGCTGGTGGTTTTGAGCTGAACTCGATTACAATTATAGAATATTTTGGAATTCGATGAAAATATGTTATATTTTAGAAATAATTTTTTTATAATTTTAAAATATTTTGAAATGTGTAAATTAAAATATATGTTTTTAATGAAATTTAACAGAAAAATTTTGAAATTTGTGAAAGATTTAATTTGTAAAAAATTGTTAACGATTTAAATGATTAAATTTTTCATTACATCAAAATTTGCAACACTAATAAACTTTTAAACCAATAAAATTATTAGATTTTTTATTTCTGTGACATTCATTGGTAAAAGAAGAATTTTGTTTATCCACAATGGTTTTCATAATTTGTGTGACTTATCCCAAAATGGATCCACTTTGGAATTTGAAATGTGGACAAACTATGAACATCGTTGTGGATAATCCAAATTTTTCTTCTACCAATAACATTATCTATGTTGAGTTAGCTATTAATCTCATATATCAAGTGACTTGTAATTCATATATATGAGCATAGATCATAGAAGCCTCAATTCAACAATTGTTTTTTTCTATCGTTCATATCTACATAAATTAGTTAATATTGATTTTCAAATAGTTTATTTAATTCTCTTTTTGAAAAGTATAAAATTTAAACATCTTACTCGCACATATTTTTTTTACTTCTAATTGCTTTAGATCATATTCATTTATTATATCTTACCTTATTTTTTTATTTAGCTCATACAATTTTATTTTAATTTTAAAGAGATGTGTCCAATAATAAAGAAATTTACACATTCCTTGTACTAGGCTTTAGAATGAGACTTTAGATTCAATGAACTTCTAAACTCAATAATCATTTCATTCCCAAAAATACTATAATGCAACCCCAAAAGATGATATGATGATGAGCCCAACACCAAATCTACTGACACATAGCTAGCCCAAAAAAGCAAAAGCTAATGGAGAGCTGTTATTTACGTCCAACGTTATCTCTACCTACTCTTTATATACTATTGTTTTAAACTATAAAATATGCTATAACTACTTAATTCTTCCAGCTCTGTAAACTATTCAAGTAACTCTAGGCTAAGCGTTAGTTAAAGGTTCACTTTCCCGTGCCTATTTTTTTTGCCCTTCCGAGTATTCTTCCATCATATATTTGATGGAAAATCTGATACTGCAATTCCACAAACTAAAAGTTGCAATTTCGTGCAATAAAGGTTTTGGATTCTTAGAGGTTTTGTGGCTTTGCTCATCAAAATTGCGAATCCAACAATCTATCATTCAGAATTTGCAAATCTATGATAGGCATGAAAGCAGGGTGTTTTAGTTGCCCGGTAGAAGGGGCATTCAAATATGTTTTATTATGTGTTATTTTTATTTAAAATTTTGATGAGTAAATTTAATCAATGGAATTTATTCTGTTAAATTTCAAAACATCTTTAAAATTTCAAATTATTTTATTATGTGATTCTTCTTTAGTTGAACATCTCTCTGTATTATATGTACCTCATCATCAACTTTGCTCTTCTTGATTCATATATTCCATATCCTTATAAAACTTTAGCTGAATTCATAGGTTGTGTGTTTATTGATTCATATATTCCCAAGCTGAATTCATAGGTTTTGTTTATTTATTGTTTCTTACCAAAGCTTCCCTCTTGTATCAAGTCTGGAATTGTTGTTGCTGATAATGGACAATGCAACTTTACCTATTCAATTGCTTATTTTCTAGTGCATTTTTTTCTTGATTAACTTATAATAAGATGATTGTGGGAGATTGGAATTTTTTTGGGAAATTGAATTCTTTGAAATAGTTTCTATTTTCAACCCTATAAAATTTCAACTTATAACCTAATAAGAACTACACCCATGTAAGCCAATGAGAACTACACCCCATGCAAGCCAACTGATCTATCCTTGTAAATTATGTTTAAAATATCCTTTTAAATGACAACTTTTCTAATAATAAAGTATCTGCCAATATCGATTTCAATCCATGCCTTCCAATTAATATATTACCTATTTTTTGTTTTTCTTTCGTAATATGAGTGAAACTTGATTTTCAATTTTAGAATATTTTGGAAAGCTGACTAATATGAACAACTTCAAATGCAGTTAGGCCTTTTACTCACATTCCATTTCCCTAATAAACAATTAACATAAGAGAATTGCCCCCTTATGCTTCAAATACATGATAATAACCAAATAGTTTACAAAGTTCACGGCCCGAGTTGTTGGATGTGAGTGTGAAATTTAAATTTTGAACATGCATAGATGAACATTGATTTTTTTGGAATGGTGTAGATTGGTCGTAGGGACTTTGTAGGACAGTTAACATGGTTTCAAAGCACCACACTCCAACTGGGAGTGCTCATAGGAGAATCTAATGCAACAAATCTCATCAAGAATGCCATTCACGTAGTCATCATTGGGTCCAATGATTATATAAACAATTAGCTATTACTTACTCCTCCCAACCTCATCAATACTTCTTCATTGGCTTTCCAACGTTTGTTTCTATTTTGTGACTAAAAATTGGCCATTTAAGACTCAAGTGCACAAGATGGGGGATTACAAACATCTAGCCAAATCAAAGCAATGAAACCCATAGCACAGTCATAGACTGCGGTGCTAACAGCTCGAAGTGAGGTCTGTCTTATTGATTAAGTTTAATAGTTTTCTGATACTTTTGTTGTTTTATGTACTGGCTCAAATCCAAATATATATCAGCCAAAGGTATCCACATCCACGCCCAATTACTAAGAGGTTTTATACCTGTAAGATTGATTTCTGTTTATCTATTATTTAGTTTGGATAAAAATGATTAATAATTTTGATGGGGGTATTTTCTGACGTTCAAGAGGTTCTCCCTAGCATTGATGATGGAGACCTCAGAAACCAATTGGCAGTTGCAAAATATGTTGGAGACATATACAAGTCCTATCAGAAGATTGAGGTATGTTTCTCTATCAATGATTGGAGATTTGTGTGAATGTGAAGGTAAATTTTTAATTTTCATTTAGTAATAATTGGCAGTCCCGTATGTCCAGAACATGAGCCGTGTACCTCTCGATTATATGAAAAGGCGGGATGAAATCAATCAGACAATGAGGGCAACCCTGATTGATTGGTTGATACAGGTACAAATTAGTTCCTATCCTAACTTCGTTTGCTGCCAATGTTGGATCTAGAAGGACTTTATGTGGGCAATTTCTTAGGCTCTTCCTCGAAATATTAAATTTTGCAGGTGCATCACAAATGTGAACTAATGCTAGAAAAATTGTATCTCCCTATAAACATTATGGATAGATACCTTTCTATTTATATTGCTAGGAAGTGGGAATTACAATTAGTGGGTATCGCTGCAATGTTTATAGCTTGCAAATTTCAAGATGTCTGCACTCCTCAGGTAAGATGACATACTAACATCGATAAGCATGACTGTAAGGAAACATTTTGCATATATCTAATTGATAGAATACCTGGTTGGCTGTTGAATATTGACATAAGAAGAATCGACTCATATTTGGTTACAGGTCAATGAATTGATTTGCATCGCAGGATACCAATACGCATCGAAAATGATAGTAGCCATGGTAATTATCTCTAGCTCATATCTTTCTATTTCATTTAATTACAATAGATTTTAAAGATTCAGTGTGAGTGATACATTGATAATGATACTTGGCAGGAGCATACAATATTAAATCGATTGGAATTCAATCTTACCGTTCCCACTCCATATGTATTCCTTGTCAGGTTTCTCAAGGCAGTTGGTCCTGATAGAGTGGTAAAGTGATGAAATCCACTGTTTCTTTTGTATTTTCAGAATAATCTTCTGATGTATTGATCAAATTGACTTTCAAAATTCTTCTGGAAAATTGAGATTTTGGTTTAAATGTATTTTCTTCATTGTATTTCCTAATAATCCTCTCCTTTACTGCTAAAAATTAAAATGTATTATCACATGGTTCAGATAGAAAATCTAGCATTTTACTTGGTTGATCTGTGTTTTCTTCATTGCAGAATGATCAAATACAGTCCATCAATCCTTGCTGCTGTTGCTGTCTACACTGCTCAATGCACTTTGAAAAAGGATCCATGTTGGAGTAAAACACTTGCTCTTCACACAGGCTACTCGAAAGAAGATCTCAAGTAAGTCTTCTAGTTCTCAAGGCACCATGCTTTTAATGAGTTTAACCTTCCAAAGGATTCTTACTCCTAAATATCTTAGGAATTTGAATGAATTACGCAATCTGTAGATATTATATATCCAAAACCTAGTGGACCTACTACAACACTAATTTACTGGCAACCTGTCTGAAATTGTATCTAATTCTGCATATGGGAAGTATTGACAAATGCGCACATCAAACTGTCTGGGGTGTGTGCACATTTAGTTAACCCTGTACATTGTTAAGGAATAATATTTGATTTACTTGTTCTAGGGAACATGCAAACTTCATGGTTGACTTCCACTTAAGTGCAGGAAGAAATGAGCTTAGATATGTTCATGAGAAGTATTCAGATCCATGTCATGGCTATGTTGCTTCTTTATGCCTTGCCAACTTACCCAATGATGATAGTTGCACCACCAGCAATGACGCTGTCACTTGTATTAGTGATAACATCGACTCAAGTGCACAAGAACGGGGATTAGAAAGACCTAGCCAACTGAAAGCCAGGAAACACACTGCACCATCGTTGACTGTAACGCTAACGTCTCAAAGTGAGGTCTGTGTCACTCTCTTATACTTTTCTTGTTCTTGTTCAACAAATATACACAAACCAAAGACTGTAATGCTAACATCTCAAAGTCAGGTCTGTGTCACTCTCTTATACCTTTCTTGTTCTTGTTCAACAAATATACACAAACCAAAGAGTATCCATGTCCACTCCAAACTACTAGCAAGTTTTATAACCTTAAGATAGCTTTTTGTTTAGTCATGTTGTAAGTTGGATGAAAATGATTAGTTATCTTGATAGCCTCAAGTTAGTGTTGTGTTTATTTATGATGTAAGTCGGCTGAAAATGATTAATAATCTTGATGAATGTATTTCAATGCATTCGGGGATTCCCATCAGGTGCTTCCTAGCATTGATGATGGAAACATTGAAAACCAATTGGCAGCTGTTGAATACGTTGAAGATATATACAAATTCTACACGATAATTGAAGTATGTTTCTCTGTCAATGATTGTAGTTTCTTGTTAGGTTGAAGGTAAAGTTTTATTTTCCTTAACTAAAATTTGGCATTCATGTATTCCCAGGACATGAGTTGCGTACCTCTAGATTATATGAGAAAAAAGGTTAATATCAACACAAATATGAGGGTAGTCATGATTGATTGGTTGGTGGAGGTAGAAATTTGTTCCTATTCTAGTTCCAACTTCCATTTGCTGTCAAAAAAGAGATTTATATGGTCTATCTCTTAGGCCTGACATCAAAATCTTAAAATTTTCAGGTGCATCTGGAATTGGAATTAATGCCAGAGACATTGTATCTCACTGTGAACATCATTGACAAATACCACAGGTAGGATGACTTGTTGACATCTGTAAGAAAGAATATGTATATATCTAATTAAAAGAACACTTTGTTGGCTGTATAAAAGTACATACACTAGCAATATCTGCTCCTACAGAAGATTAAACTTTATGTTGGAATCAGCACAAAAATTATATTATAATAGGTAACACAATATTGATAAGAACTAGTTTATACTTGGCTACAGGTCAATGACTTCATCCACATCTTCCCAAATGAATGCATGCTAGAATAGATATTGGCCATGGTAATTAGCTCCAACTGATAATTATTTGTCATTGATTGCAACATAGTCTCCAAACATTTAGATTGACTGATCAATTGATAATAACTCTTCGTAAGAGTCTACGATATTAAAGAAACTAAACTTCAAGCTTACAGTTCCCACTCCATATGTATTCCTCCTTAGATTTCTAAAGGCAGTTGATTCCAACAAAGTGGTAAAGTTTTGAATGACACCACCTTTTATATTATTGAAAGCAGTCTGTGTTGCATTGATCAAATCTACTTTCAAAAATGCCTCATAAAATCTAGCATTCATGTTTTAAATTACTTTTCTTCATTGTATTGCTAATAATACCCTGCTATACTGACAAGTTGTACTATCTGTTATTCAGATGGAAAATTTGGCATTCTTCTTGGTTGAACTGTGTTTGCTTCAGTACATAATGAGCAAGTAGAGTCCATCAATGCTTGTTGTTGTTGCTGTCTACACTACTCGATGCACTTTGAGGAAGGATGCATGTTGGAACAAAACACTTACCCTTCATACAGGCTACTCTGAAGAAGACCTGAAGTAAGACTTAAAACTTTTAAAGCATCATGCTTTTAGTGACTTTACCCTTCTAAAGAAATCCTACTCGTGGACATTTTAGATTTCTTCATCAATTACAGGTAGGCATTGTTGATCAGCTATGACCAAAACATTGTGTCTTGATCAACTATATGTTGGAACTCAGCTACTAACACCCTGTCTGAATTGAATCTTTATCTAATACTAAAATGCATACTAAGCATCTGGAGGCGTACGCACATTTTGTTCACTCTGTATATTGAGGTAATAACATTTATTTGCATTGTTCCAAGGAATGTGTGTATTTCATGGTTTATTTTCACCTAAATGCGGGAGGAAATAATTTGAGAGCTGTTGATAGGAAGTATTCAGATCATTGTAGCAAGTCTATCTTTTAGAAACTCTTAGAATTTTAGAATGAGATTGCATCACATGACATCTACTGACATAATACATTTTAAATGGTCATTTTTGGATTGCAGAACTAATGCTTATGGGATTCATCTTGTTTCTACTAACCATTGGAGAGAAGCCCATTTTTAAGATTTGTATACCGAAAGGAATGGCTTATAGTATGCTTCCATGTCAAAAGGAAGAACCAATGGCTCCTGCTATCGATCATTGTTCTGAGGTGGACACCAAACTCTATGTTGCGTATTCGAATTTCCCAATGCTATTAGATGTTACTTAGATCATGTTAGTCCATTTCATATGATTCAAGATATTTATGATAGTTTGATAATTATTCATTCCCTCTTGATTAAAGCGTAAGTATCCTCTGATCTATCTCACTGGCGTGAACCAGCTCCACTACTTCATCTTTACGTTGGCAACTGTCCATGGATTATATAGTGTTCTAGCAATTTCCCTAGCAAGAGCAAAAGTAAGTGCCATGGGAAATAACTGATCATCTCAGATGTCATTCAGTTTAAATTTTTTATCGATTTGAATTTGCTTTCATACCTTCATGCGTTCGAAACATCTTTAACTCAAAATACAAGTCATTTTCGGTCATAGATGAGGCGTTGGAAAGCATGGGAAAAGGAGATAGTAACAATGGATTATCCATGTTCACATGGTGAGTTCTTTCCAATTTTCTTCTCTAAATAGCCTCATCTCACAGTCTGTCATGTTTGAAAAATGGCACCTAACCTAGGTTACGAATCTGGAAATTTCAACGGGGACACCTGTGAAATGATTTTAGGTTCAAACATCAAGAATATTTACGATTGGATAACGTTTTGAGGAATTTTAGAAAGATTGTTCTCAAGTACAAGCAGCTACGTGCTTGCTGTTTGTTTCATGCAGATCCTTCAAGGTTCAGGTTAAACCAACAAACTACATTTGTAAGGCGTCATATGAATTTCTAGAGCAGAAAACCCATTATTAAATGGGTGGTAAGTAATTCATACTCCAAAATTTCAAGGGATTTATCTTGCTTGAATCCATTTTACATGTAATACTAATATTCATTGCAGGTTTGCTTCTCCAGACAATTCTTTTGGTCAATAAGGAAAGTTGATTACCTAACCTTGCGGCATGGCTTCATCATTGTATGTCTCCATAACTTGAAACCTTCATTTAGATTTCAAGTTGGTTATGTAAACAACCATTTCATTCACATGATATATCTGATTTGCCTTGTGAATTTTCTTCCTTGGTACTATATAGGCCCATCTCTCTCCAAATAACAAGAAGTTTGATTTTCATAAATATATAAAGAGATCATTAGATGACGACTTCAAGAGGGTGATTGGAATCAGGTTCTATTAACTTTTTTGTGCATAAAAACTTTGGTCTCTAGCAATAATAATTGATTTCCCTCTTGCAATGCTTCTCAGTCCTCCTTTTGCTTTGTTTCTTTGGGAAACCTCCCCTTACTTTTTACCTATCACTATAGCAATTATTGCGTTATCTACAGTGTTCCCTTGTGGAATTTTGCCATGGGATTTTTTATTATCCACTTACATAGTAAGACTTCACAACTCTCTGTCTTACTCCAATGTTTAGTTTTGTTTCTGTTACTAGCAAATGTGGCGTTGTCTCTTTCACTGGATGCATTACTGGGTGAGTAGACTGGCATTCATACTTTTGGTTCTCCTTCGTTCCCTTAGCTGTAAGTCCCTGTAAATGTTCCGAAGTAGAATTACTAATGATATAAGTTAATGATATAGAAAAGTTGTCAACTATTGACTTCTGCGTGTTTATTGCTACATTACTTGTGCAGATAGTTTTGATAGTTGGAGTGAAGCTGCAACTTATAATATTAGAGATGGCCCTAGCAATTCAAGGGAGACATTCTATAGTTAAAGGAATTCCAGTGGTGCAACCAATCGATAAGTTGTTTTGGTTTGATTGCCTTGAACTTATTATATTCTTCATCCATTTCACTCTGTTCCAGGTATCGAAATAATTGCGTTGTAAATTTTATCTCCTTAATTGTGTCTATTATATTTATGACAATGACATATGGTTCCTGCAGAATGATTTCCAGCATGCTTTCCTTTCATGGACATGCGCAACCAATTTTATTTTTAATTATAATAAATTATAATATCAGCAGAGACTTTGAATCTGCAGAGTTAACAATAGGATCACAATGATGATTGCAGTGGAAATTTGGCTTAAAATCCTGTTTCCACGATAGGCTTTATACGGCCATATTGCGAATAGTCATTGGGTAAGTATGTCGATCATTATATAAAAGAATATTCCCGTCATAAAGATCTTTTCTTCGGTTAATTTTAACAATTGCTTTGTATTTAATCATTATAGATCAAAATTAACTGGTAACCTTGTTTCTTGTTAAATTTTATAATCAACCTAAGTTCAAATTTAACATAATATTTTTAAATTCTAAATTTTTTTTTTAGCACACATTCTTTGTTTCCTAAAAATTGTCTTTGGAAATTGCAAAAATGTATTATAAATGTAAGTCCCAACTCTAGCCTGAATTTTAATGTTTGGAATAGATTTGCAAATATTCTCACCCTTGTTTTATACTTCCCCTTTAAAGATCACTAATGGGGAACTAAAATTATATGTATGTATTGTGTGGAAGGTTCCTGCTTATTATCTTACGAATCTGTTCCAGGTAAGAACGATACGGGCAAGCAGACATTGAAAATGATTTTATTTATTTTTTTTTAAATATTTTTTTATATTGTCTCTCGAGAGACAATAGTTTGAATTATGGACACTTATTTATTTTTAAATAATTTTTTATATTGTCTCTAGAGAGACAATAGTTTGAATTATGGACATTTTTTTTTTAAATAATTTTTTATATTGTCTCTAGAGAGACAATAGTTTGAATTATGGAATTGTCTCTGAAAAGACAAAAATGTAATTGTCTCTAAAGAGACACAAATGAAATTGTCTCTAGAGAGACAAATCAAATTGCTTTTATAGAGATAATAATAATATGTGTTCTATATTGTCTTTATAGAGACAAATTTTTGAGACATTATATTTTGAGACACCCGCTTAGAGACAATATTTAAGACAATATTTGAGTTTCTTTTTGTCTCAAGTTAAGATAACTAACTCAAATATTGTCTTAAATATTGTCTTAAAACCCCCCTACATGTAGTAGTGAAAGAAGGTAATCATTTCTCTTCCTTTATAAAAGCCATTCGGTTATAAATATTTTAAATTATTTTAAAGAATAAGAATTATCTTCCCGTTCTCACAGTAATAAAATTTTCATGGTAAAATTATTTTTGGGTGATAGGATTAACTGGTCTAATTTATTGTTTGAGTTTATTTAAAAAAGACATTTATATACCTATGTGATCATTGACTTTGTTAGGCTATTACGTGTTGTGTTATTCTACTTAGGTAAGGAATTACTTAGAGGATAATTGCATACATTTGTAATAATTGAGAAAATTTTGAAGAGAATAATTTGTGTATATTCAATAGTCATGAGAGAATCAATATATAAAGCAATTAAGTTAAGATTAACTGCATGCAAACACCTAAGCTAAACTAAATCTAAGTGTGTTATATTCCTTGTTAATGTGCATGTACACCAACACCACGCCTTAAGCATATTTAGGTGAGTATGATGCAAGATGGTTAAGTCCCAGAAACAATGTCATTTTTCGGACACATGTACAATGCATAAAAGATGAAAGAGGGAAAACCAAATGGGAACCACACCCCCCACCACCCCCCCAAAATACAATGAAAGAATAAAAGAAAAGACAATTGCTAGGTAGTTGTGTGCTTGACCTTGAGATAATCGTGTATAAATTGAAATGTCTGTTCAATGAAAGTCTTGGGGAAGATTTCAACAGTCTTCTTAGAATTGGGACAATAGTGCATGTAAATGATCTCATCATGAATCAATCTTTTGATGTAGTGCATGTGGATCTCGATAAGTTTGGTCCACTGTTGTTGCACTAGGTCTCTGCAAAACCTCAGTGTGCTCTGATTTTTGTACCATATGAAAATCGGATGATGGGCAATGATACCAAGTTCATAACATAAATTTTGCAACCAAATGGCTTGAATGGCAGCATTGATTATTCCTATGTACTAGGCCTTTTTTGATGATAAAGTAATGGAAACGTGCTTCTTGCTTGACAAACAAGTGGGGCAGGATCCCAAAATAAGTACATAGCTGGAGGTGGGCTCCTTCTCTCAAATGGATCTGGAGGAACAAGCTTCCTTTTCAGAAGTAGAGGTAGCAACTCCCATGTTTGGATAAGGATTAATTCTCCTTCTCCATGGTTGCATGCCAATATGGATTCCCTGCAACTTTAGCATGTGTTTGATGATCAAATTCATGTACGATATATACATACATGGGCACATTTGCGTTTGGGGATGCATGAAAGTGCATGCATGGCTTTAGTGATGTCTTCTTGGATTCATTCATGTGCATTAATGGTGTTATAGATGCCTCCTTAGATGAATGCATAGATCGACGACTAAGAGTGCATGTGGGGCATTATCAAATTGACAGCTTGTCATATCTACATCATCGACATCATAGTATAGGAATCAAATATGTCTTCTATGTTCTTAAAAGAAGTGTCTCCATCTGTAGTAGACTCTTCATCACTAGCGAATGAATATATTTCCTCATGTGCAATATATTTGTTATTGGACATGATAAATTTATATTCTACAACATATTCATTAACAATAGAGGAAGCAAAGTTTTCATACATAATGCTCTCTCGAGAATATTTGTACACATTGTTGAAGAAGTCTTCATTGATTTCATGATTGCTATGATAGATTGAGCTCTTTGTCTTCAAATGGTGATCTTCTAGATCATCTTCATCATCCTATAATCCTTTTAATGTATTCCATATTTCATTTGGTGATTCAATATCTATGATCTAATAAATAATATCACAAGACATAGATAGAGACAAGATTCCATAATTCATCTCAAATATGTTAAGTCAATCTAACTTCTCATTCCTGACATTGGTTATGTCTCAATCCCCATGACTATCTAGTATAACCATTACTCACAAGATGAAGTAAAAGCATTGAATTCCATACATAGTAATTGTACAAAGTGAGAATGGCAGAAGCTGAGAATTTGATTATTTCATCAATTCAATTCCAACATTTTTTGGAACTTTCAATTTGTGGAAAATTCAAGAATTTCTAATTTCCCAGTAGTTTCGAATGCATTGATCTTCAAAACTAAAAAAAATTGTTCATCCACCTTCTCCAAGCCCCTCATAACTTTGATATGATTTCAATTATTAGAGCCTACATAGGTAAGGATCTAGATAAGGAATAACTGCATAAACTTGCAAGAAATAAGAAAAATTGAACGAGAGAAGGAATAACTGGATGTAATCACTAAATATAACTAAAACTAAGTGTGATTTATGCTATTTCAATATGCATGTACACCACATGCAACCAATAAAGCTAACTAAAGCTATGTGTGCTTTCTGCAATGTTAAGGCACATGTACATAAACACGTGACTATTATAGATACTCTACACGCAGTTATGATAGTTACTCACTAGAAAATGACTTTGCTACCATGTTTTCCTACACTTCTATTGCCAAAATAAATCATTAAAATTGAGGTATTTACACAAATATGTCACTAACTTCATATTGCGTGTCATCCACTAAGTCCAATTCAAATGCAATAGGGATTTCCTATGTTTATTTCTCCACCTATGCCTCATTTGGGTTTACTTTTTTTTATTGCCCTTTTTCCTTCGATGGTTCTAGTTTAACATCAATAGGATTTGGTGCTTTCAACCTAGATCTACAATTTTTCTATGGGTAAGATGGAGGTAGAATTTTTACAAGACACAATGTACACTATTTCAAGAAAAGCTAGAGATTTGGGTTATCTGTTAATTTATCCTTTTTTTTGCTGAAGCAAGAGTATTACCTTTTATATCATTAAAACAACAAAAATTTAAATAGTATACAAAAGTCCCCTGAACACCATTGACCCAGCAAAAAAATGCTAACCGCCTAAGGCATGACCGTCGATCTAACAAAGAATACCACGAAACCCTTGAAAATACAAACAAAGCTTGCACCAAGTGGACAGAAGAACATAAGAAAACCACAGAGTCTTTTGAACACCTACTCCCCTAACTTGCATTCGTGATCTTGATTGTCCAATCACCACATGAAATCCACCGACAGAGGAAGAAATCACCTAACGAAGCCAAACAAAGTTTAACAGTCCAGCCCCACCAAACTCAACGATCGTACCTGACCGTAGGTCTGCCCCATGAAATCCAACGGTCGGGAGACATATCGCATGGAACAAGATATCCGAACAATAGTGCCTAGGGAGGGCAATATTCATTTCCACCACCTTGCCACATGTAGTAAGCTGAATGTAATCGCTCCCAAAACACTAAAACCATTTCCTGCTTTAAGGGTCGTGTGATCACCTGAAAACCACAATAGCAGCAATTTTCCTTCCTGAAAATGAAAATAATGAAACTTGTGGTTGCCGGAAAAGCCATGCTTCCCATCCCTCGCATTCTTTCTTATGTGCCTACCATGAAACCCTAGAATTTTGTGATCCTTACCACTGTGCGCCCACCCAGAAAACTAAGAAATCCCATTAACCAATGTGTTGTAGATCTAACCCAAGAATATTATAGATCTGATAAGAAAGTATGAGATAATGCAAATAAACCCAAGAAATAAGATAGAAATGTTTTTTTATTGATCAAAACCCTTAAGGTAGGGCAACACCATACATTCACTCCTTAAGGAAGGAGAATACTCCACAACCCATATGCTTGTTCATACAAGAATACTTCTCTTCATGTCTCTCCATGTGGAGTCTCTAGCCTCTATATAGGCCCCATACATACAATACCATGCATCATTACCATGGTTTGCTCATACCATCAACTAATACCATGGGCCCCTTACATTATTATTAACTACTTGTGGTCCCTTACATGACATGGGTTAACCACCTTATTTATTACTATGGCCCATCCCATTATTACATTATTACCTTGGGTACCTCCCTCGGTACCCCATATTACCCCCCCTAGGTATATAACACCTTGACTGCACAAGACACAGTTTACGATGCTGGGAGACTGAATGAATGCTGGAACTATGCAATTCACAGTCCATTCTAGCTGCTGACTATTGGGATTGCACAATGTGCAATTCCAGTTGGGAAGGACTGCTAGCCTAAGGACAAGTTTGCGCAATTTCTTGGGCCAAGCAGCCACTATCCTCCAGAAATGCGCAAAATAGTCCTGGAGACCAGTGTTGGGCGGGAATGTGCAAATCTGGAGAGGAAGGTGAGCCTTCCTTCCCTAGATTGTGCAATGCAGCCTTGGTAAAGGCAGAGTTAGGGCTAAGGTTGGCCCGACTCGCCGACGAGCAACTGAAAGCAACTAAGATAGTAAATGCATGGCGACACTAAGTGATAGCAGAAGTGATTGACAGTGCCTACAAAAAATGAATGAAATATTTATCAAACAGATCAACATGCATGTGGGTGAGGCAGTTCGCTCGTTGGGCGAAGGTCCATGCAAAACAATTTCATGCATGTGACAGCAGTGAGATAACAATGAAAACTGAAACAGAGTTGGGACAAGCTAGTATATATGTAAACGATAGAAAGAGTTCAAAGAAATCAAGCAAAGAGTACTCCCATAGTGAAAAAACAAAAAGTGACAGAAATGCAACACAAGGCATGGGAAGCAAGCTTACCCCAAAATAGGTTATATGAATGTGCCGACTATTCCTAGATGTGATGTGGGATGTCAAAGCTACAAGGTTGATGTGAGGAATGAGCTCTATAGCATCTGGTTGATGAGTCAAGGTTGTGACGCGCATGCCACAAATCTAGGGGAAGCGACACTTGGTGGGAGGTTTTTAAATGGCTCCTTGCATGTAACCTCCAATTGCTAAACATAGATCCCTAAGACAAGGGATGTCTTTTCATGCTACCTTAGGAGAAGTAGCCTATGCATGCAAGTTTGCTTCACTCGGTCCCAGAGGGAAACTGTCAACTAAGCTGCACATGCAAGAGGTTGCTCGATTGCTTGAAGGAAATGCGCATTTCGGCTGGGAGCTCGGCTGACTACCCAGGAGATTTGTGCAATTTCTAGGCAAAGCAGATGACCACTACCCAGATTTGTGCAAATTCTGAGCTGAGCAGCCTTGCTGGGGAAATTTGCGCAAATCCTTTTGGAAGTGTTGGCAAGTAGGATTGTGCAATCCTGTAGCCCAATGGGCTTCCAAGGAGGATTCCACAATTTTTGGAGGGAAGGCTGGTTGCCCTCCAAAAATGCGCAATTTTCAAGGGGAAGCTTCTCAACCTGCAGCTAGACCAAGTCTGGGTGAACAGCCTGTGAGGGGAATGGATTAAGCTGTGATCGATGGGTTTCCTTTATGCAAGAAAGATAGTGAAGCTTGTGAACTTGGCGAAGCAAGGCAAGTTGTTGTGAAGGTTGGAAGGGAGGCTCCAAAACGAGGCAAAGGAAAAATTTTAGAGGGTACATGTAGCTGTTATAGCACTTAGCGACACACTGGTAGAACTCCAACTCTCTGAATGGACCTTCATGAAAAGCAAGTTTAACACCTCTAGAATTATTTTTTAGTTCTTAGCTCATTTTGGTTTCACACTAACTTGATTGTAAGATGTAGCATCTGCTAAACCTTTGGTCAATCGACACACATTCCAAGCCAAGAAAACACATTTGTTTCAATTGGGGTTGAGGGGTATATAGGTGCACAAGCAATATAGTCGTCAAAGTTTTAGTTTCATCTCTAGTGTTTCTCCACTGCCTGCAGGCCTGGACAGTACCTTGGTGGAGTCACATAGGAACACAAATATGCCTCCGCTGCCAGTGAGCCTAGTCAGTACCCCGACGGAGTTACTTGCATCACCTCCCTACGCAGGAAGCCTTCTCTTATTTCACCTTATTCATTTTTCATTTTGAATTTTTGACTTTTCATTTTTTTCATTTTTAACTGTGCATAACACTTATTCATTTCAGAGGTGGAAGAGGGATCCTAACTTATTGAGAGTAGAAGAGGGTTGTTCCAGCAAAGAAGTAGTTTATTGTATCTTTGACATGCTTATTAAGGTTTTCCCCCTTACCATAGTCTACTTGACTGAGCTGACAAGGGTTAACCCAAAAACAATTGACTAGAGAAGGTGACACTAGTTAGCACGCAAGCGTTTTGTTTACACCAAGGTTCACTTTGAACAATACATATTTCCTTCGATGTATCATGGACCAAAAGTAACAATCTCATCATACAAAGGCAAGATGACAGATAACCAAGTAGTGATAGTTGTACAAGCCCTCTTGTACTTTACCCAGCTTGCTTCAAGAGTCATACATGGTTTCATGCAAAACTACCCTATGAACGAAACAAGCGAATGGACTAACAATCAACAAAGCAAAGCAAGAGAAAAATAAAAAATGAAATTGAAGCAAGTAAACAAACAAGAAAGCAAATAAACAAGCAAACAAATCATGTAAGCTAAAAAGAATGCAAGAAAATGATTGAAGTAAAACACTACTCCTACTCCTACATTAATGGTAAGTGGGTCTGATCACGTGAAGTGATACTTGCAATTTAGCCACTGGTGCATTGGTAGACCCGTGTTGGTGAAGGCTTGGTCTGCGAGCAACCTAGTTGAGCGAACCAACAATAAAGAAAGATATAACAATGAAGACAACCACACTTCATGATTCAAAGTAACCAGGGACATAAGTGAGTGCATGTGCATGACGAGCAATCCGTGGACCTATCATGGTGTTGTGTGACACTACGTGCAACTTTGAAGCATAAGCACACTCTTGATTGTGACATGCAAGAAAATGAAAGAAACAAAGATAACTTGCGTCACACATGAGTGCTTGCAATGTAAGACTCCTCTAATGCATGAACAATGGGATCGTGTAGTTCGAGTGGAGGAAGTAAAGTCTGAGTGTTATATTGATCTTGAGTGCATACAGATGAGTGATGAGGAGCCTTGAGTGTTTGAACAATTTCCTGGTTAAAAGAGAAACCAACCTCAGTACAGCGAGGACTTGACATAACCATCAGCCCGGGCTAAAGTGCCTTGACAGTCTATGGGGTTTCGACTTTGTTGATAGATGGATCTTTATAGACCGGTGGCTTAGATGGATTAACAATGAGTGAATCAACATCATGATCGGATGATGAGGTGAAGAGATCACGATAGCCAAGATCAGAAAATCTAGGATGTTGGTCAGCATCCTCATGGTTTAATGAATCACACAAAGGGGTAGATGAGGAGGAAGGATGTTCACCCTCTACATTTCCAGAAAAAACAGATGAAAGATCAAGTGGATTTCCAATGAATGATTGGTCCTCTCCATTGTTGGATGATGGGCTAACATACGGTGTGTCCTACGAAAGATCAACAATGTGTGCATCCGTGGATGAAGACACACATGCAAAATCATGGATGGCAGGTTCACCATCAATGTTAGGAAATAATGGTAGGGGTTTCGATGAGAGGGAGTCATTCTTTGCCGAGTGTTGATGCTCAATCTCCCACTCATACTCTTCATGAATGATAGCGCATATTGGTTGTGTGGCACCAACTCTGTCAGTGGGTCGTTCCTCATTCACAACAAGTGAAGAGTCTAGAATGGATGAACACAAGACAACATCATCTAGAGGAACACCCGGATGCAAAGACAGAGGTCGTAGAAAAGAATGTATATGAGGACTTGAAGGACTCACAACCAAATTCGCATGAAAATTGAGTGAAGTGATGTTGGGAGGGTATGAAGGATGAACAAGTGTGTGAGCATGATCCTCAACATCACTGGGTAGTGGTGGAGTTGTTGAATAAGAGGAAGGTGGACAGTCAGTTGAGACAATGCCTGCTTCCACATGAGATTGCACAGATCCATCAACAAAGAATGTTGAGTGAGGCTTGATCTCAAACTTTCTCTTGGGACAGGTAGATTTCTTAAGGTAGTACTTGAACCGGTCCCAAAGATCAGCAAATTTCATGGCTCCTCAGAGCTTGAAACTGCAAGTCACAAAAGCATTGCCAAAAATCAATAACAGATTCATGCGGAGCCCTCCATTGCGGTAATAGTTTCTGGTCAAGATGGTCTGGATCAAAATGATAGAACGTGTCTTCAATAAGGTCATAGAAGTTCTCAAATGAGTGCATGGTGTCCGCTGGTAGGCTGAGCACCCAACAAAATGGAGATTTTCGAAGTGTGTATGCAAGCAGAAAACCAGCATGTTCGTCAGAAAACTCATATTCCTCATGAATCATGGAAAGAAATTTATGTAAGTGCTTAGGCCAGGCCACTTCACCTTCACCTTCATACGTGTGAGTGGACAAGAGATCGAAAATATTCCCTAAGATGGAGACATCTTCAAGATTCGAAAAATACCTCGGGGGAAGAAGAGTGCAAGACTCCATGAAAGATATGCAAAGGCTCAAAACTGGATGAGAGGATAGAGCTTGTCATTAGGCCCTCCTTCTAGTGCCAAAAATGTTGACGGTGCTGGACCCGCCAACATGTCAAGGGGATCTCCTTGGTAAGAATTTCCAATTAGACTTCAGACTGTTTGGTTTAGGAGTCCCAATAGTGGGTCATAAGGTAATGCCTTGATCGCGATGTCACACAGAGGCAAGTAGGATAACTCTATCAGTAGCAAGGGTGTGACTATTGCAGTGAGTCAAGGAAGATGTATGAGAGGTTCTAACAAAAAAGGGGAGAAAAGGGTGAAGGCGAGTTCCAGGTTGAAAGGGATCAGTCCCAACTTAGCTAGGAAAACACAACACAAAAGGACATATACAGCTTCTGGTGGAGCAGTCCACTCAGATGTGGTAGTCACGACATACAAGTAAGATAACATGTAAAACACTCACAGATCAGTCTGAATGAGTGCAATGGTTGTTACAACAAGGTTCATATGAAAGGTTTTTTTGGTGTCCGACAGAGCAGTTGACACGGATGGTGACAACATTAACAACATATACAACACATTAACAACAAGATTCATATAATTGCATGCGAATCAGTTCATACACAAATATGTAAGTTAAACAATATATATCATTAAGGCAACCGGAGCAGTGCAACTACAATAACAACATATGCATGAAAATGTGTTGGCTCTTATTATATAAAAGTGTAAGTTCCAATCATACAATATATCCATGTAAACCTGCTAGCTCCATCAGTGAAATGTTATAACCACATCTGCCTGCTCCTCCAAAGAGATGTACTAGCTTCGTTCAGTGGAGAAGCCAAGGCACGGTACAATATAGTCCAAGACTTCTTCAAGATAGTCTTAATAGAAGCTTGGTTGACCAAAATCATATACAATGAGTTATGAGGGACTATTTATAGTAGAGGGTGGGGTAACCCTTGACATTCCCCTTTGTGACAATTCAACTATCCTCATGAATCTTCACCTATTCTATGACTGTTACATCCAACTGTTAACACTTGACTTACACTTGTCATGACTCAACATTACAATTCACATGTACTCATCTGGGACAACATGGCTTGGGAAAGCCTTGCAAGACATCACTAACACTCGGTCTGCTGTGATGAGACAAACTCTTTGACCTGCTTGTGATGGTGAAGCTGGTGAGCTGATGCCAAGCTTGGTCATCCGTGACGGTGTGTATGCACCTCATGGTGACATCTTTTTCAAGCGAACTCTTGCCTCTTTTGCAACCGGTGCATTAGTTTGGCCCCTTCATCCAACTCATCTGCTAACATGTGCATGGTCTTCTCGGGTGTGGCTGAGCCGACAACACACTAATGCATAGTGTCTATGTTGATCTCTAAGTGTGTGCTGATGGTCATGTGCATCAACTTGCCGAAGTGCATGTTCAGCTCCAGTTGGACTTGCTTCTTGTCTTCGCCTTAGTGAGTGTGTTGAATGGGTTGGATTGCATGCGTGTGCATAATGACATGCATGATGCTGAATCCCTTGCATACGATCACCAACACTGCTCACCATGTCTGCTCCATGTTGGCTATTGTGATGGATCTTTAACTTGTACAGGTTCAGTTTCATCCATGAGTGCACAATGCACCCACAACTATTCTTGATCCTCCTGCAACTCATGCGTCTATCTGTGAAGCTTCATGTTCTTCCTTGAGTTGTTGCTTCAGCACATGCAACTCCTTTTTTGTTCCATTCTCTATCTTTGCAAAATCTTAATGTCACGCCGTCACCTCTATTGCTTTCATCATCAATGGATCTAATTGAGCTTGCAACCTTGTTCCGCCTTCATGCTGTCAACAACCCTCCTCTTGAATTTGTTGCATTTCGTATGCTGTCTTCAACTATTGTTCATGATGCTTCTCATTATGATGTTTTTGCTATCATATCTTGATGTCCTTGTCAATGAACAACTTCATGTCTTTGTGTGTAAGCAAGTCCATAGACAGTTGATCGACTGCATCCCCAAGTGTGCTCTAAACAGTGTCTTCGTCTCTGCTCTCCTGGAAACCATTGTACCTGTACTGCTCAGAGGCAGATGAACACCTGCCATACCTAGAGACAAGGCAACACTCATGGCAAGCAATCTGTTAGTCGAAAACCAAAATGAACATGAGATCTGACTTGCAATATACCTGGGTGAATGATCATGAAGGTTGCGCAATTTCGGCTAGGAGGTCAGGAGGTCGAATCCCAAGACTACACAAGGCACATTCTGGGTTGTTGGGACACTGACTGACTGCTAGATCTATGTAATTCATAGTCTAGTCTGGCTTCTGACTGCTGGGATTGTGCAATGCACAATTCTAGTTGGGAAGGACTGCTGGCCTTGGGACATATTTGCGCAATTTCTTAGGCCAAGTAGCCACTTTGCTCCAAAAATGCGTAAAATAGTCCTGGAGGCCAGTGTTGGGTAGGAATGTGTAAATCTAGAGAGGAAGGTGAGCCTTCCTTCCCGAGATTGCGCAATGCAGCCTTGGTGAAGGCAGAGTCTGGGCCAAGGTTGGCCCAACTCACTGACAGGAAACTGAAAGAAACTAACATAGTAAATGCATGGCGACACTAAGTGATAGTAGAAGTGATTGATAATGCATGCAAAACATGAATGAAAGATTCAGCAAACATATCAACATGCATGTGGGTGAGGCAGTTCGCGGGTTGGGCGAAGGTCCGTGCAAAATAGTTTCATGCATGCGACAACAGTGAGATAGCAACGAAAACTGAAACAGCGCTAGGACAAGCTAGTATATATGTAAATGACAACAAGTGTTCAAATAAATCAAGCAAACAATACTCCCACAAGCGAAAACACAAAAAATGACAGAAATGCAACATAAGGCATGGGAAGCGGGCTTACGCCAAAACAACCGAGTTGAATGTGCCGACTGCTCCTAGATGTGATGTGGGATGTCAAAGCTGTAAGGTTGATGTGAGGAATGAGCTCTACAACGTCCGATTTGCTGAGTCGAGGTTGTGATGTGCATGCCACAAATCTAGGGGAAGTGACACTTGGTGGGAGGTTTCTGAATGGCTCCTTGCATGTAACCTCCAACTGCTAAAAATAGATCCCTAAGACAAGGGATGCCTTTGCATGCTGCCTTAGGAGAAGTGGCGTATGCATGCAAGTCTACTTTACTCAGCCCAGGAGGGAACCGGTCAAATTAGTTGTACATGCATGAGGTTGTTTGACTGCTTGAAGGAAATGCACATTTCATCTGGGAGCTGGGATGACTACCCAAGATATATGCAATTTCTGGGCAAAACAGCTGACTGTTGCCCAGATTTGTGCAAATTTTGGGCTGATCAGCCTTGCTGGGGAAATTTGCACAAATCCTACTGGGAGTGTTGGTAAGCAGGATTGTGCAATCTTGGAGCCCAGCAGGCTGCTTGAAAGGATTGTGCAATTTCTGGAGGGAAGACTGATTTCCCTCCATAAATGTGAAATTTTCAAGGGGAAGTTGCTCAGCCTGTAGCTGGACCAAGTCTGGGTGAACAGTCTGTGAGGTGAATGGATCAAGCTGTGACTGATAGGCTGCTTTTGTGCAGGAAAGAAACTAAAGCTTGTGAACTTGATGAAACAAGGAAAGTTGTTGTGAAGATTGGAAGGGAGGCTCTAAAACAAGGCTAAGGAAAATTTTTAGAGGGTGGTTGTAGCTGCTACAATGTAACCAATCTTTAACGATTACCTACTTAATATCTATGGGTTTTCATGGAAGAAGAACAAGATCCTTGTAGAAATTATGGTGTATAATTGCAACTGCTCATGAAGTTTTAGTCAAAATCACAAGACACAAACCTACTCTACTACTCTATGGAATTTAAATTTACAATTTAGAGAAAAAATTTTAGACATGCAATAAGAAATAACACACATGCACAAAACATTTTTCCTGGGGAAAGAAATCTGGTAAAAACCTTAACGCCTGGTTGCATTAATCTGATGAATAAAGATGTATTACAGTTTCTTTGCTCAACTGAGCACAACCTGCAAGTGAATAACCTATCTCTTTGCTCACTAAGAATCTATGACCCAGACTTAGTCAATTTCTGCCTCTTCTTGAGCCCTTATTTTTATTGCACAATTCCTGATAAATTAGGCCCCTATTATTTATGAATTTCTCCAAAATGGATTGTGCAATGCAACAACTCTACACTCAAGACTAGTCTACAACTAATGTTACATTGCCTTGGAATCTCCACCACAATTGGGGAACTCAAATTCTCTGCATGCACTAGCTATTTTGGGTTGATTGATTAGTTAACTAGATGATCACTGAGTTTGACTGAATTCCCATTACACAACTCACCTTCGACTAGTTCCTCCAATAGTTGGAACTAGTTTAACTGAAAACAACTTGAGATAACTGAATTTGATTGCTACAAATTAGCAATCACAAATGCTTAACTAAAATATAACTCCTTCAACTCAAATTTACTAAGTGAACTGGGTGACACAAGCCATGTCACACAAGTTAGCTGCATTCAAGTTGTCTTCTGAGGTGGAAATTCAAATTTTCTCAATTTAATCAATGCGAAATCTAATTGAGAATTTCTTGTTGCATTTTTCAACACTCCCTCTAAACAAGAAAGGGATTATCGATCACCCCTATCCTACACTGCGGAAATCAAACTTCCCTCTTAACAAATCATTTGAACGTCTTGTTCTTTTTTCAGAATATAGCCTAGCAACATTATCCGCCTCTGCACACAGCCCCGTAAATGGTGCTACTGAATACCTATATGCTTGGATCGATTGTGAAAAACTTGATTCTCAAGGAGATTGATGAAACTACAATTATCATAGTTGGATCCATCATCTGAAAAAATAATCCAACAAGTATCTTTCTCATCCAAATTTCCTCACATGTTGCTTGATTTGTAACCAAGTATTCTACTTCTATCGATTTGAGTGCCACATATCTTTGCTTCATGTTGTACCAAGAAACTACTGCGGACCCAACACTTAAAATTCCACTTGATGTACTCTTCCGATCTAATGGACTCCTTGAGAAATCTTCATCTGTGAAGACACACAACTTCATTCCCTCTGTCCTTTTATACCATAGTCCAAATTGGGTAGTACCCCAAGGTCTCGTAAAACACGCTTAGCTTATTTCCAAAATAATTTGGTTGGCCTAACCATAGCTTGGCTCAGTTAGTTGACTGCATATCACATATCTGGTCGTGTGTTCACAAGATACATGAGTGAACCCACTTCCTCACATGAAGTGGCATACTCCTTCCTTCAATTGGTAACTAGAGGTGTCTCCATGGGTTTGCAACTCTCCATGTTAAATCTCAATAGTATCTCTTTTGCATACTTTCCTTGAGAGACAAACAGTTCTCCATCGCCTTTTCATACTTCCAACCTAAGGAAGTATTGCATGACACCCATGTTCTTCATTTCAAATTAGCTTGCAAGGTCCACCTTTCAAGGTCTGAGTACTTGCTCATCACCAACTAAAATCAAGTCATCAACATATAAGACAATAATAAGAAATTTACCTTCTACCAAGATATGATAGAGGTTTGCATCCACTCTGTTGTAGCTTTGATACCACTTGTTATAGCTCTGATACCACTTGTTATAGATCTGATACCACTTGTTATAGATCTAATATGAAAATATAGCTCTGATACCACTTGTTATAGCTCTGATACCACTTGTTGTAGATCTAACCCAGGAAAATTATAGATCTGATATGAAAATATAAGACAATGCAAATAAACCCAGAAATAATATGAAATGATTCTTTATTGATCAACCCTTAAGGTAGGGCAACACCATACATTCACTCCTTAAGGAAGGAGAACACTCCACAAGCCATATGCCTATTCATACAATAATTCCTTGACACTATTCCTGGGGGGGTAATATGGTAATGATCCATGGTATTGCATGTATGAGGCCTATATAGAGGCTAGAGACTCCACATGGAGGATGTGAAGGAATAGTGTCAAGGAATTATTGTATGAACAGGCATATGGCTTGTGGAGTGTTCTCCTTCCTTAAGGAGTGAATGTATGGTGTTTCCCTACCTTAAGGGTTGATCAATAAAGAATCATTTCATATTATTTCTGGGTTTATTTGCATTGTCTTATATTTTCATATCAAATCTATAATATTCTTGGGTTAGATCTACAACAAGTGGTATTAGAGCTATAACACACTTCACTTTTGGTGAAGTGAAAACTTGTGAGATAACTATCGATCCTGGTGTTCCAAGCTCAAGGTGCTTGTTTGAGACCATACAATGCTCACTTGAGTCTGCACACATGAGACTCTTGATCAAGTGTCTCAAAGCCTTCTAGTTTCTAGATGTACACCTCCTCCTCAATAATCCCATTGAGAAGTATTTTTTTACATTCATTTGGTGGATCTTCCACCCCATTTGCGTAGCCAATGAAAGAAATGATCAAATGGAGGAGTACCATGCTACAAGAGCAAAGGTATCCTCATGGAATGTGGATTTTGTGTAATTCCCCAATGTACATCCTTTGCATACACCCTGCTACTCAAGTGCTCCTTTAGGGAGTCTAGTGGTTATTTGTTGCATAATCTTCAAGGCGCGAGGATGCAAATGGCCAAGTCTTCTATGCCAAATTTCACAGACATCGTGAAACTGCACTTTCTCCACCTTATTACTTTATGTAGCATAGTCCTCCACATCTAGCTTATACAAGTTCTTCACACGAACCCTGATTTTCTTTACCTATCCTATGTGTAACACCCTCCTCCACATCTACCCAAGTAACTATCGAACTGGGGTAAACATGTGACGAGAGGCTACTATGATCTAATTCAACCTCCTAGTTCACCTTAAGGAAGTGGAACCAAGAAAACACAACCAAACTGAAAAATCCACGCATCCTATATAACCTCAAGGAGCTACCCCACATTTCCAAGCGACTAATCTCTGAGGAAACTCAGCAATTCAAGGACCTAGATCCCCATTCACTGCCTTCCAAGCCCTCCAAGCAGCTAAGGGTGCCATTCAATCCCATGAGCCTACCTGAGCATGATTGTAGCCTTTTTCTTCTAGTGATATGCCAACGACTACGAGATTTAAGGATAAATTTTAGGGCTAGGACCCAGTCATTGCCTAGAACTTCATTAAATTTACAGAAATGAAAAGAAACATAGAGACAATGATGCCAATACAAATTCTTGAACTAAGACTTGACTGATCCCCTACTATCCATGACATTCATTTCATCAAACATGTCACAAATATGCATTCTACATGTTTAAACAACATATATGAGCACATGGGTCTTATACTTATATGAGAATCGCTAAGAAGCATTGATGCCTTATCACATTAGTTGCATTATCATCTATTAGGTCATAGATTAATTGCTTAATCATTTAAAAATAAAAACATGACGAGAACCACACATTTTCAGTGCCATGAAACATATTCATAACCATCATATAAACAATAGAAATAATTAGAATACAACAACCATAAATGCCACATATAATCCAATACTTTTATACATAAAATACCAAGGAAATGAACTCTTATTAATTAATTGAAAATCTAGCCTGGTATGGCACTACCACTTTCCACTTGACCATAGATTGGCTGAGCCAAGTCTCTCTTCAACCAATCACCCCCGTGCCATATTTAAAGCATGAATGTGGGACTCAAATTAAAAGAACCAACGAGGGATTCCTAAGGTTAAACCACCTCATCCTCATCAATATAATCAAGCTTTATCACAATCCTCACTGGATCACTAGGCCATAAACAAGCATGGATGCCACCGGATTTCTCCACCTACACCATGACAAATTTTCATGTCTCCTATTCTGTAGGCTTCACCGCAATCTACAGTCTGATATAGATATCACTAGGCCATAATCGAGACACCACCCTCCAAGATTTATTGTATATCTTTCCATTCACCAGTGCTATAGCACCATTTACCACTCTTGGTAGATCTAATTCTGTGATTATATCCTAGGGAAATCCTTCCTTCCAGACTTGGTCTAAAATCTAAAAAACAATGTTTTATTCCTATACGTTACTTTTCCCTATGATAAAAAGTGTGTACACGCAGGTCAACATAAACCCAACCTACGTACATGTGTTAAAACACTTAAAAATAATAAATTTCCTTAATTTCGGGAAAAGTTCATGGGTTTTACCTGTTACTTGCATCCTATAGTATGTGGCCCAACTGTTTCCCAACTGACTAAACTAATTTTGAAAAGTAGAAAGAAATCTCCATGGGAAGTCCTTAAGGGAGAAGATATGAGATATTGATACTATAGTAATATTATCCCTGATCGAGTTTGACGAAATCTCTGTGTCTCCTACACTCCCCATCCAACTACTTTTAGTCTTTACCATATATCCTGCCACTCAATGGTTGAGAATTCCTAGGCCGACTGAGGCACACAATACCTGGCTTTATTGCAACCCACAGTTTGGTTCAAGGTTTACTAGGTCAGTGGATTTACCGCAATCCACAATCTAGTTCAGGGATCACACCCATGTGATTTTTCATTCAGACATCTACCTCACTCAGCTTCGAATCCATCTGGCAATCTAGCTCAACAAAAACATGAGAACCCCATCTCACCATGCCTATCCGGAAATGGAAAGGCTAGGATGAAAAATATTTTCACACCTGGCAAAACCCATGCCCAGGACAGCAAGAGAACCAAGAATACACATGCATAACTATGCATTCCAAATATAGCAAGAAAATCACATATACAAATCGATACCTACAAGTAAACCCGATGTAGTTGCTTGATCTTACTCTTTCTTGCTTGATTTTTAGTTCCTCATTGCCTTCTTTACCTTTCTTGATCCAATGTTGAGGTGCTCCAAGTAAACTCTAAGTGTCCAAGAGTGTGAGAGAGAGATAATAGAGAGAGAACTCCAAAACTTAAGTGACGAAAAGCCATGAATTGATCCTCAAAAGCCTTTTTATTAGTGTGGCCTCTATTTTCTTCATTTTCCATTAATTTCCTTCATTTTCCTCCTCACATGAAACATGTGACCTTTCATCTTCCTTTTCTCCCAATTTCCATTATTTTCATAAACAAATTGCCAAAAATGCCATTTTTCCTTTCCAAAGCCTTTGCCATTTCCTTTGCCAATTTCCTTAGCCATAATAATTGAAATGAACACACACACTAGGATGTTTTTCCCAACATTCAGATTGGAATAAGTGTCCCATAAATGTGGTTATTATTTTTCCTTTATTAACTTTTATTACATGGAATTTTTGCCAGGGTTGTTATAGTACCCTCCCTCTTGGGGGAACACCATCCTTGGTGTTCAATGACACCTATAACAGATAATACTGCTGAAATAAAAACATACTACCCATGGATCTTTATAACTTAGTGTGTTTCAGTATTTACAATGATTAACCTAATAAGAAGCAAGCCAACATGACGACCATAATTACATGACACCCATACCGTTTATTGGAGCTTTATAACAAAGCTTATGGTGGTATTTACATCATATTACATATGTAGATATATCAAAAAACCACATCAAACATATACCCAGAACATATACAAAACATATATCAAGGACATATGCTTAACTAGTGAATAAAGAAGGATACATATTCTACATCTAATCCACCATCTCCCATTTAGCTTCATTGGGCCCAAATTGCTTCCATTCCACTTTAACCTGCTCGATTTCTTGGTTTTGAAGCATGAGGACCTTTGTCTACAATATACACTAAGTTTTCGGCTGGAATTCTCCATTTGACTCCACCTGCAATAAAAACCAGTCAATCACATGATCAACATCTTTAACATACTTCTTAAGCAATGACATATGGAAAACATCATGCAATTTCACTATCGAAGGCAATGTAAGTCGATAGGATACTGGCCCAATCCTTTCAAGAATATTGAAAGGTCCAAAAAACCGAGGTGCCAGCTTAGCACATGATCCAATCCATAAGGAGCTCTTCTTTGGATTGATGCACAAGTATACTGATTCCCCAACCTGAAACTCCTTAAACAAATTGTTCTAATCTGGATCACTTTTCTACTTGTCCTATGTTGCATTTAGATTCTTTTGGATTACCTACATTTCTTATTCCATTTCTACTAACATGTCTAGTCCAATCAATACCCTATGCACCAGGTCTCCAACTGATGGGAGTATTACAACTCCGCCCATACAATGCCTCAAACACACTCATCCTTAGTTATTCCTGGTAACTATTATTGTAAGCGAACTCAACCATTGGAAGGTACTCCTCCTATCTCTTCTGTTGATGCAGCACATACATCCTTAACATGTCCTCCAATACCCTCTTGACCCTCTTTGTCTGTCCATCTGTTTGCGGATGATAAGTTGTATTGAAGGCCAACTCTATACCTAACCATGCAAATAACTCCTTCGAAATCTTGGAAGTCAACTTTGCATCCCTGTCTAAAACAATCTTCTTCGGGAAACCATGCATTCTGAACACATCTCTGATGAACACCTGTGCCACATCACTAGTTGAATACATAGTATTTCATTGCAATGAAGTGTGCTACCTTAGTCAACTTGTCCACCACAACCATGATGGAATCATTTTGTGTAGAGGTCCTCAAAAAACCTGTAATGAAATCCATGGAAATGGCCTCCCATTTCCATTCTGGAATCAAAATTGGTTGTAGTATTCCACCTATAGTCGTACACTCTGCCTTTACCTATATTCCTCTATCCATTCAAATTTCTTACCTTTTCTCTGTAATAATGTAATAGGATATGAAATTCATGGCAATTCCCTGTTGAACCTCCTATAATAGCCTGCTAGCCCCATGAATGATTTTACATCATCCACACTTTTAGGATCTGCCCATTCCATGATAGCTCTTATCTTCTCTGGATCTAATGTTATGTCTTCCTTAGAGACCACATGCCCCATGTAATGTACCTGTGTCTAAAAGAAACTGCTTTTACTAAGTCTAGCATACAAATGATGCTCTCTCATTCCTAGGCACATTAAATATGTCTTCATTCTTACTTTCCAGAAGGCATAGTTTGTACCAGTAAATAAAGGGGCCTTATTTGTTGATCATTCTTCTTGACTAGCCATTTTACTTACTTAGGAGCTCCTTCTAGTTGTTAGATTGTTACTAAAGGAACTGGATCTGATACCAGTTGATATTTAAGATGGGAAATTACTAAGAGGGGGGGTGAATTAGTCATTTAAATTCTTTATTTTTTCTCAACTTAATCTTCTTCTTATGCAATTAATGATTTATGTTTGTGCTCAATAGTTATTGAATTCCTTTTGCAGATTTCAAGGAGAGAGGTTTGTAGATTTGTTTACCAAGAATTCAAAGAATTCGCACGACATGCAAGAACTAAACACATGAAGACACCAAACATAAGTGGAAATCCTAAAGGGAGAAAACCACGAAGTTTAGGCTGAAATGTATGTGAAGGAAAGATGTTACTCCCTTTTACATCAGACTTTTGTAGGCTCCAACCTACAAGAGGCTCCTACCTCAAAGGAAGCTCCAACTCCCACAAGTTTTCTACAAGTTGCAACCTGTAGGAGGCTCCTACCTCAACATGCTACAACATGTTCCTTTTCAAGCTGCAACATAGAAAAGAACAAAAATGTATCAAGTCACAAATGCTGGTTACCTCATATCCAATTATGCTATCAAGTTTTCTGTTGCACTGCTTCTTCTTTTCACTCTTCTTCTCTTTTGCTACAACTCATTCTTTCTCTGATGCAGACAACTTCCATTCAAAAATAAGATCAATAGTTTCATTCCACAATGTATCTTTTATAAGCAAGCCCTCTTGGTTGTTTGTATTCTTTGGAGGAATATGAAATGAAGCATAGTCTCTTAGACTTCCAAAACTTGCTCACAAGCTTGTCTTTTCATTTTTAGTTTTGAAAATTATTTGTAATATAAAATAGAGTTGAACTAATAGCTCATTCCATAATAATTACAAGAGACAAACCATATTTAGGTTATCTACATTTTCTGTTCAAACAGATATATGTATTTCAACTTTTGTCTCAATGTTTAGACTTCAAATTGATTAGCATAGCCTTTGCACTTCACATCACTTTCAGCCTTTTATATTCATCATTCAAAATTTATGTACACTTTCCATTCAACATAAATTATCACCAATGTGCTTAGTGACATTAATAACATTTATCGACATTAATGAATCAGATTAATCTTGACATCAATGCCAATATTGCCAACAATATCCCCCTTTGGCATTGATGGCAACTCATTCATCCTCCTCCTTCTGTCCTGAAAGATATTTCTCCTTGATGGCCATAACCTCTGCTTATTTCTCATTTCTTCCTATAACCTCTACTTACCTCCCCTTTGACATCAATGGCAAGGGGGTTATATATGTCTTGTAGCTTGTAAAAGTGCCCTTAGTGTAGTTGTCATCATTTCATTAATGATCTATAACTTGCAATGTCTTGTTCCGCATAAACAATGTTGACACTATCATTGAATGAATGCCACTTCAAATGGCTTATTAAGGTCCCTCTATATTGAAAATTGTTCCAAAATGAATGCTACTCCATATGATATATAAATGTTGCTTCAAATACGCTCAATACCAGTGCTGCAACACATTGTTGTGAGAACACTCTAAAATAATATTGTTAAGAGAACAACTTATAAGGAAAATATGATATGCATGACAAATGTATTATATTGAGCATTGCTTGATATTAAAACATTACAGCATATTTAATATGCACTCCTTTCATGATACCTCTTTCCCTCTAGTATAAATTATATCCAACCTTTGATTATGATAAAACTTTATTCTTTGACTGAAACTATACCATGAGTAGGATTCACTACAACCTTAAGGAGGTTTACATCATCACTAAGGAAAATAATCACTTTACTCAAAAATAATGTATAAACATTAACTAGGGGAATCTCAAATGTTTGACATGATTATGAATATTTTTAGTTCGCTTGATATAAAAATAAGATGGAGAGATCTCCAATTATTAATCTCAATATCCCATTATGAGTGCATCACATGGTTTTCGGTGTCAAAAGGGTGATAGAACCTTCGTCTTTACTATATTCATATGCCACAAAATCGATCAATTTGGCTCTACTGATGTAATTAGTTGTTTTAGATAAGTATGCAGTTTGATGAATAACCATTCAACTATATATTGAATATGATCACTCGAGGATTATTTGACCAGAAAAGACTTGTGGCTATGAGAACACAATAGATGATTTTCCAGTATCGTACAAGTTGACTATCTCATCGCATACGCACGCCTCAACCTCGACCACAGAAACCACTTGGTGTGAATAGGTTGCCTTAGGGTTGATCTGTAAGGGAGCCTCCACTTGCTAGTCATAGAAAGGTTGGGATGTGGCCTCCACCATGACCTTGTCCAGCCATTACATTTGCTGCCCCTTCTCCTTGAGTGTTCTTAGACTTTGGATTTTTCACAATTTCATCCATGCTCGAAATGCGACAAGCAGCTTCTGTGGCAGCATTGATTGCATTTATCTTTACAACAACAAACTCCCATACAAAGTTTACAAAATAATAAGCAATGCCTCCTATATTTATATCCACTCCATAAGTTGTGGCATCTCCTATGCATGACTCAACCTTGACCACAGAAGCCAATACTAGTAATTGTAACAACGCTAGTTGTAAATTTTGATGATCTATTTAACCTAGTCATATACATAGTTTGGCTGACCTATTTGATAATTGCATCAAAATAGTGAAGGTTGTTGGAAATAATACTGAGAGGGGGGTGAATCATTATTATAGTTCAATAAATTTTCATTTCCCAAATAGATTTATGTACGCTACTTCTATGAAGTGAAAATGCATGTACACACTACTGTGATTAGAGAAACCAGCGTATACCCAGAGAACTTATGATTTGGTAAATTTATCATGTGTTGAACTTTATTCAGTGCATCAATAACTTGTTAAGCAGTGTAGTAAAAACATAATAAACCATGACACATAAGCAACACAGATGAACACCAAGATTTAAGGTGGAAACCAATGAAGGAGAAAAACCACCTATTGCTGTCGTCTCTGTCTTCTTTTAATATTAAGAAAATATGTTTACAATCTTTATTTGGTGTAGACTCATACCAGTACACAAGAACCCACCTACAAAAGGCTACAACCTTCTCTCATTTTCCAGCTTCTACTAGAAGGGAGCTACAACCCCCTATCTCTTGTATTAGCTAATGTGTTTACTAGTACGTAGGCACCAGCCTATAGAAGGCTACAACCTTCTCTCTTCCTCCAGGGACCACGTTTCATAAATTTTCAGACTGGATGCTCCTGGTACACAACCATACAAATGAAGGCCTTGTTTCATCAAATTTTCATACTGGACCCATCAGAACTTTCAAACTGCATCAACAAATAATCAGCTAACCTGAATAGTTAGATCATTGTCACCAGAACACTGTGCTGAACCCAGAAACCTACATCATCATTCAAAACCAGCTGTAACCTCAAAAATCATGCATTAGAATGTATACACTACTTTACTGAACCCAAATTGCGTGTATACACTACTTCCTTTAAACAAACATGCGTATACCTTCAAAACTACTGAAACATAAAACTTCTGAATCAAGTTTGTATCAACCAGCAATATACTGAACATCTATTGTCAATTTACAGAGCTTTACATAGGCAGTAGCAAAGATAACCCTTCTCACTTAGACTATCAATCAATCAGATACCAAACTCCTTATGCATTTAGTTTTACATTTGGATCTAATAAGACTTCATTGACAGGCAGCAGTAAACAATAGAACTAATCAGATAGATCAGTCGTTTATGAAGAATAGGCTTTTCCTTTGTATATGTTACTTGGAAGAGTTGAACCTGCATGTATATGCGCTTTTACCAAGGCGAACCAGCGTATGGATCTACAAATATTAACTCACAACTTCGCTGCTATTTCAAACTTCAGACAAACCCAGATCATGACATTTAAAGAATAAAAATAGGTGAACGCAATCAGATCTAGCCCAACCAATATCAGATTATTCAATGATAAGTCATTTCAGGTCTCATGATCCTGATCCAACATTGAATCCAAGGTGCACAAATTATTTCAGATCAAATCACAAACATAGCCCCTGCAACATAAAATATACTTTAGATAGATGTATTCCTGAGAAACCATTTTCGCTTGCACATCATGGCCTTTTCATCTTCTCCTCCTTATATAGTTTTTGGCCTTTCTTAATACCCTAGACCAAAACCACTTAGGACTCGTGGTATTCTTAGACAGGATCAAATAATCGTTATTCTGCTCAATATTATGGGCTAATAACATGGTATTGACCCCTGATATTCTTTACTCTTGAATTTCCTTGATTTTCCAACATACACACACTTTTCCTGTTGTGAAAGTGCATGTATACATATTCGCTCTTTTGTTCAGTAAAGTAGCGTGTATACGCTGTTTTGACTAAGTGGACTTGCGTATACATCTTAAACTGCTTTACACCATCCTTTACCTTCAACTTCTTTATTCTGATCAGTAGACATTAGTTCCATCTTCCTGTTCTTCTGTATCAATGCCCTGTTACCTCTGTATAGACCTATTACACTGAGAGTTGCCTTTTATCAAAACTGAATTGACTTGTGAGTGAGTTTCCATCAAGGACAACACTTGTATCATAATTCCAACAATCTCCCCCTTTGGACTTGATGGCAACCATGTTGATGTTGATTACTGTTGGGCGTGGGATCCCGCAAGGGAAGTTTTGGGGCTAAGAGCCCATTTTTTGGTCTAATTTTGTAATACAAATGTAAAGACTCTGCATTTTGTGGGCATGGAGTGCGTAGATGTTAAAGAGTCATAGGGTTGTCCACCCTTATTTTGATAATGTAATGTCAGTTGTAAGAAATATACCCATGGTCCACAGACCATGGATTGTATAAATAGAGCTAAGCTCTAAGTACTTAGAGGCAATGGAATCATGGACTAATCAATAATGATGTATGAGAGATAGCTCTGAAGTAGAAGTCTAAGTTTTGGGTTGTATCATACGTAGAGGCTCAGCAGCTGAGTACGCAAAGGCCTAGAAGTCCGCAGCTGAGTGTGCGGACCCCTATAACTGAGTGCACAAGGCGAGTTGAGTCTGTAATCATCTGGAATTATCAATAAAGAGAAGTACTCTATCATTTTTGCATCTTTATTTCCTGTTTATGCATTTGTTATATCGGGTATGAATTTCACTTTTATTTCTTATATGATGCGTGAATATATGTAAATGTGTTGGTTAAGTGAACACAAGTAAGAACATATATTTACGCGAAGCTAATTAAGATCTATTAATAAGATAAGTAAGATACTTAGCGTAGTTGGGAAAATATCACAGTTCGCTACCCTAGCAGCGCAAAAGCATATTAGCCCCCGGTTAGGGTTGCGCAGAAGCCGATTGTAACATTTTGTGAAGACACTGAAGGGTAGAGCAGAGGGATAAGAAACCTAAGCGAAGGCAAGCATATTTCGAAATAAACTGACATCACAACCATCTCAAGGGTGTGGAAACTTGGTTCCATCATCCTCCCATACTACTTCGGGTGAGCTTTAATCCACGCTCTACGGGCTGATGTCGAAAGGGCCATTAGTGTAGGGATTCGTTTGGCTAACTAGAGTTGAACCTGGGTTAGGCCCCCTCAAGCCAACAGATGGTTCCATTGTCGAGACCAGAATCTAGATAAAAGATGTGTAACGTCATATCAATGGAATCCAACTAAGAAAGAAATCGAAGGCCTGTTAGACAGAAGGATTCACAAGTTCGCGGCACAAGAAAACAGAAACCCACGACTGTCAAAAGAACAGTGGCTAGACAGGTACCTGTATACAGAGATCCATGAAATATTTTTCGCGTCCTTCCCTATTGAGCTATACGAGTGGATCGGGAAGCTAGCAGATAGCCAAGGAAGGTGGACCCCAGAGCTAGTACAAAAGTTGGAAGCATTGGAGGATAAGATCGTTCGTGCTGTCGATCATTGGCTCGATCGCATTATAGGAGGATTTGTTACTAATTTTGTGGTTGACACCTTAGTTAGCTATAGCGAGGCAAAGCAACATTTTTTCAAAGGACCATGAGGTAAGTACATAAAATCTTTGAATACTTGGATTAAAATGTTGTGGTGCGAAAAGTGGGTTATGCAATTACCTTAATGTTCGGGTCTACGTGAAGCGGAAGAATTTATATGAATGAAGGAAATAAGGGTCCAGAGCATAACCCCTTGATTTCACCTCTGTGCGGGGATGAGGAAGGGATCGCGAAGGTCTCTCCGTGAAGTGCTATTCAGTTGATAAGACAAGGATTTCTGCGAATTCCACCTCCGCCCACACCACCACCGCAATTAAGTATGGCGAACACAGTGAAGTTGCATTTGTTCAAAGGCTTGGGAAATGAGGATGCAGACCAATTATGGTTCATTGTGAGGGCCACATGGGAAGCTTAAGGTGTTATATATGACCATATAAAGAAAGCGACACTGGTTAGTTCTCTGCAAGATCACGTGCTAACCTGGTACATTAAGTACTCCAACGATAACCTGAATGCTAGAGTAGCAGACATCCAAGCAACACTGATAGGGAATTTAGCAAGCCTAAATTGAAGCACAGTTGATTATTGGATTCAAAGAGATCATGATGCTACCAGGCAAGATGTCTTGGGAACTAGATCAGAGGTTGAAATGTACAATCCGCGAAGCCAACATGAATTTGACAAATGGACAGCATCACGAGTGGTTTGTGGCTTCGCTACTACCACACCTAAGAATTGTGTTGTTGTAGCAAAAGATAATAACTCAAATAGAGGCCTTGGAGATTTCCATGAGACTACATGGAACCCTAATGCAAGATCCTAATTTAGGAGTTCAACAGATCCGCAGGTAGCTGAAGAACCTGTGCCTTGAGATGTAAAGCTTGAAGCAGGATAGGATGGTTCGACCAGAGGTACACGAAGAAGTATGGTGCATGAAATTCAAGAGTCAGGGTCATGACAAAGACCACTACCCAATCTTTATAAATTACCTTGCAGGAGGGGGATCGATGCCTTTAAGGCTGGAAGCTCAAGAAGGGCCTAGCGCGGTGCCTGCTTTGTGGTGCACTATTTGTCAAATAATCGGAAAGCATGCCACAGATAACTGCCACTTGTTATAAAAGTATATGCAATCTTTGCAACAGTTGTTCTGTAACTTTTGTAGATCGGTGGGACATGATGAGCATACTTGCAAGAGCTATGAATTAATGATGGATAGAATGCATGCCTACAGAGTTCAGGATGAACACAACCCGTTGACCAGAATGCAGGGATGGCGCAGACATGATTTCAGGGGCTCGGACGAGGCCGAGGCAGAGGAGGACCTGGTAGAGGTCGCAGACAGTTTATTTTCTACAATTGTGGAGGGCTAAGACACTATGCCCACGATTGCACTAATCCAAAATGCCTGTCGTGCATGTATTGCACATTGCTTAATCATGAAACAGAATATTGTCCTACACTGATAGCTCAGATACATGAAAAAGGGGCGCTATGACCTCTCTTGACTCAGAACCTATAGAGGATGAGGTATGATCTGCATGAGGAAGATCCAAACGTAAATATAGTGCTCTGAAGTGGAATCATGACGGGAGATGACAAGGGGAAATAACCGGAAGACAGTACCTGGGTTCACAAAGCCCCGGGGAAAGAAGCTGAGTTTGATTTGGAGTGTGCTAGAGAAACCTTCATGGAAGCTAAGAAGAGCTTCGTTGAGGCCTCCACTTCAGGAATCAAGGATAACCTAAGCTGGAGATGGACCCCTCTATGCTCACTACTTTCCTTGAAACCTATATGAAGTTACTGCACGATAGTAAGGCTGTGAAAGGGTTATAGGAACTCATCAACAGATATGCTGCGACCATGCTAGGAGAACCGTGTGTAGTATGAAATATCGGAAAGCATAAAACAAGGACGGGGCATGAAATGAGACTGACCGTGCAGATCAAAGAATACTAGATGGATCAAGTCATTCTGGATTTGGGATCAGATGCGAACGTTGTACCAAAACAGACATGGGAGTGAATGGGGCGACCTGTGTTTTAATGGTCTTCTAGTTAGCTAAGGATGGTGAATCAGTAGAAAATCATACCCATGGGGCGACTACAAGGAGTAACTGTGGATATTGAGGGAGCAAGCGCGCTAGCAGATTTTGAAGTAATAGAGATTGTTGATGACAACAATCCCTACCTTGCACTCCTCGGAATTGACTAGGCTACTGATATGATCAGGGTAATCAATCTGAAGAAGTGAAAGATGATCTTTGAGAAAAAGTCACTACACCTAATAATACCCCTAGATCCTGCTGAAGGATCGCGCTATACGGAACCAATTCACGACAATGAGAGTGATGATGATCTAGACTGCATCTACAAGGTAATAGCGCGAGACCAAGACTGGGTGAATCCCACCGCGGATGGGTGGATTACATGGGAGCGCGAGAGTTCCTGCACTTAGGATTCCGACGAAGAAGTAGAACGATGGAAGAATCGATTACACGAAGTAACTACATTGAATTGCAATATGATGACCCGGTCGCTACACTGTGTGTCGTCAGAAGTAAGAAATCTACCTACTTATGATGGTCTAAATGAGGTAGATGCCTTCTTGGATGCATTTGAAAGGGAGGTTCCGGAAAAGCAATGCTTCGAGGCCTTGGACTAGGTACTACACGCTACGCCCGCAAGATCGCAAGGTACGCGCAAAGGAAGCTTTAAGGATTAACACGAATGTAGGAGAATGATGAGAGCATGATTTGGGAAACCTAAGATGCGACTGACAGACAAGTATGATGGACAGGATGATCTGCACATGCATCTAGCCAAATGGACACAGGCCTATGGAGAAAAGCCACAACCTGAGTGGGTGCACCTGTTTTTTCATACCCTAGATATTATCCCAATGAACTGGTATATAGAAACGGAGCTCTGCCATGGGACAGGTGAATGGGATATCCTGCACGAAGGATTCATCATGACCTTCAACTTTGAGGATGGGTTTGACAGTATTGATGAAGCGCTACAAGAGGTGAAGGAAGCCATCTTTAGGATACCATAGGAGCCTTTAGACCTGATTCAGCCTAAATGGGCTACTGAGCTGAGTTGCACACTGGAATGTTATAATGTAACTACTAACGAGGAGGATGAGGATCCACAGAATATTAACATTCGATAAACATAAGGTCATCGCGAGGTTCAACGACCACATATTGAGAACCCTAATATAACAACGTTGGTGAAAACTAAACAAGTGAACATTGGTACAGAAGAAAAACCCAAATTCGTGAAGATCAGAGACTACTGGGGCGATGCAACGGTGGATAAAGTTGCTGAATTACTCCATGAATATTAGGACTTATTCCCAACCAAGTTTACGGATTTGAAGGGAATAAATGGAGATCTAGGAGTAATGAAGATCACGTTAAAGCCCGACGCAAACCCAGTTAAGTAGAGGCCTTACCGCTTAAATCTGGAATACAAGGAAAAGGTCCGTGTAGAACTAGACAAAATGCTCACGGCAGGCATCATTGTGTCTGTGGAAGAATCCGGCTGGGTAAGTCCAATGGTGGTGCAAGAAAAGAAGCAGAAGGATGAGATAAGGATATGTGTGGATCTTAGAAAATTGAATGATGCTTGTGTGCATGATCCCTTCCCAATTCCATTCACGGGTGAAGTGTTGGACAATGTAGGTGGTCAGGAAGCATATTCTTTCACGAATGGATTCTCGGGGTACCACCAGATCAAAATAACACTAGAGGATAGGAGCAAGACAGCCTTTGTGACTGAGTGGGGTTTCTTTGAATATATTGTCATGTCATTTGTAATGAAGAATGCGCCTGCTATCTTTTTTGTGTGTGGTTGTTGCGGCGTTCAAGGAATATATTCATAAGTTCCTAGAGGACTATTTCGATGACTGGACTATATTGGGATGGTTAAGCGCCACGTAGCGAGCTTGCGCTTGATGCTGGATACCTGTCGAAGATACCAAATTGTGCTCAACCTCAAGAAGTGTCTGTTTATTGTTCCTTTTGGGAACCTATTGGGGCATGTGGTTTGCAGACAAGGGTTGATGGTAGACCCCACGATGATCTCAGTGATTCTAAACTTGGAAGCGCCAAGAAGCGTGAAATAGCTGCACGCTACTCTGCAACATACAGGATATTACAGAAAGTTTATCAAAGGCTATGCCCAGATCACCGCACCAATGGAAAAATTGTTGAACAAAGATGTCACGTTCTGCTGGAACGATGACTGTAAGAAAATCATGGATATATTAAAATAAAAGATGGTTACTGCACCGATTCTTGTCTTCCCGAACTGGAAGAAAGAGTTTCATGTACATCTCTACATGTCATGTATAGCATTGGGGGCAGTACTAACACAGGATGGTAGAGAAGGCTTGGATCACCCTATTGCGTTCGCAAGTCACATATTATCCAAAGCAGAGAAGAAATATTCCACCACTGAGCGCAAGGGGCTAGCTATGGTATATGCGCTCCAGAAGTATTGACACTAATTGCTAGGAGGCCAATTTAAGATGTATATAGATCAATCCACTCTAAAGTACCTGGTCAATAAGCTTGTGTGGGGGGGGCGAATTTACAAATGGCTCTTATTGTTCCAGGAGTATGATTTTGAAGTTGTTGTAAAGCCTGGATGATTGAACATGGGACAAGATCACCTGTCGCGCATCGAGACAGGGGAGGAACCTACTAGTTTAGAGGAAGGATTACTCGACGCACAGCTCTTTGCTATGCATGTCGCATATGGACATTTTGAAGATATAATACACTTCCTAACAACTGGAACTGTGCCAGAAGGATACTCTGTCTAGCAAAAGAAGGAATTAGTGGTGTGTGTGGTGGATTTCTCTATCATTATTGGGCATCTATACAAGATGGGGAATGATGAAATATTGTGAAGGTATATACCTCAGTTTGAATGAAGTAGCATCCTCGCGGGCGCTCATGGGGGCGTCGTGGGAGGACATTATGCAGGAAGAGAAATCGCGCATAAGATTCTATGCGTCAGGTTGTGGTGGCCAACCCTTCATCAGGATTCAAAAGCATATTTCAAGGCATGTGATGTATGTCAACGAACAGACAGGCCATCATGGAGGGATGAAATTCCTTTGAATCCACAAATGACATTGCAACCTTTCGAAAAGTGGGCAATAGATTTTGTAGGACCTATTAAACCTCAAGGAAAGAGAGGCGCGAGGTATATTATCATTATGACAAAATATTTGACTTGTTGGGCAATAACACAGCCAGTGAAGGATTGCACAAGCATGACTATCGTGAAGTTTCTATTTGAACATGTACTAACACGATTTGGATGTTCGAAGATTTTTATGAGCAATCGCAATACACACTTCCTGAACAAGACGATCAGCGCACTAACAGATAAATTTTAGGTGTATCATCAAAAGAGCACACCTTATCACCCACAGGCTAATAGGACAGTGGAGGCATTCAACAAAATGCTTGAAAACGTGTTGACCAGGGTATGCAATGCTTAGCAAAGTGATTGGGACCTATGCATACCTACAGTGGTATGGTCTTATCGGATGACATGCAAGAAGCTGTCGGGACGTACACCTTTTAGGCTTGTCTATGGAGTGGAAGCCGTGATGCCTATGGAATACATCGTGCCTAGTCTATGCATAGCAATGCTCATAGGTATGATGGATCGCGGAGCCCTAGAAGAGAGGCTCGTGCAGCTGGATAAGCTCAAAGAAGAACTATTTTTGGCAGGATTTCACTAGCAGGTCCAAAAGCATGATCAACATATTAAGTTTCGCACCTTTAAGGTGAATGACTTGGTGCTATTATATGATAGTAAGTTTGATAAATTTCCAAGGCAACTCAAGATGCACTGGTTAGGGTTGTATGTTATTAAGGATATTATCGATGGATACGTGGTACAGCTGGTTAAGTTAAATGGAGAGCTTTTCCCAGGAAAGGTGAATGGTAGTCGCTTGATGCCATACACCGACAATCTGGCATTGTGACTATATGAAATTGGCACAGTCTTAGTGCTCCAAATAGCTTAAAGGAGGCACGAAACCTTAAACTACACTACCCAGGAGCTGCGTGATGTCAGGACTACACGAAGCAGCGAAGTGTCACAAGGTCCGCAACAGTGCGAAGACAGTTGCGCTGGTATGCAGGTGTGCTGGAAAGTGACTGTTAAAGTCACTATTCATGATTTGATGGTTGGTTTTAGGTCAAATTGAGTGGGCGACAGGAATTTAAGGCAAACTTTATGGGTTAGATTCTTGGAAATCTGCCGCCAATCTAGAATTTATGGGCAAAATGTGGGGAGAACGGTCAAATTCAAATTCAAAAGGCCCTATAAATTACGAGTGGTTGTCCACTGAAAAACACTTGGAATTTTGAGAACTGATTTGTTGTGCTATCAAGTCTATATGGACCTTTCGAACTTTGAGGTTTTGAGAGAAAGTTCATTGTTTGAAACATTTCCAAAGGAGACATAGGACCTTCTAACTATACTGATGCCGACACCCACGGAAGTTGTATAGGAAATTGTGAAAGTAGAAGCCCCACAGAGTGGTGGAGCGATAGTTGAGGTCCCTAAATCACCTAGAACACCGAGACCTAAGAACACCAAACTCACATTGTGATATGGATTTAGACAAGAGCGAAACAAATTACAGAGATAACAATAAACACAGAGATGCAGTGAAAATAATACTTCATTTCATTAATGTAAAATACTGAAATATGCTTACAAACGGAAATGGAAATAAACCAGCTAGGGTGATGGTAGCTTATCTTTGAGAAGAGATGTGGTGGCTACATGCCTCTGAAATGTGTTACAATGAGGCGCGAAGGCATATTTATTGTTGAGAGACAATGGAAAACCCTAAACATCCAAAAACCTATCCCTAGAAGATGAAATGACAAATTGTGGGCCTTGTTTGGGTAAATTGGTACATCAACTTCCCAGGGTCGTAACTTTGGCATACGATCTCTGTTTGACCTGCACAATAGCTCGTTAGAAAGATCTATCTGAATATAACTTTGGGAAGAGAAACATCGGTCCATGGCCCTTTTTACTCCCAATTTTTCCAAAAAACTTCGATTAGGGCCTCAAAATGGCTCCGAAAGTTTAGGACCTGAAATTGCTAAAAATAGTAAATTGTGCTACAATTAAGGAAACTAAAAAATTGAAAGAGACAACTGTGTGGGTCCAAGAGGGATAGGTGGGTGGCCACCAACATCCACCTAGATCATTCCTTCCCCCTTATGAAGCAATGGTACCTATTGCATTGATTTCCTCCCTCTGTTGAGCTTGGTCCTTGGTGAGTTGTTCTGCAATCTCTGATGTGTCTAGTAATGGTGGGAAGCATGGTCGAGGACGTTCCACATTGAACACTCGGTGCAAGCGAAGGAATGGAGGACTATTGTGCTCCAAAGCATTGTTTCCCACCACCTTGGTAATGTTGTAAGGACCATGTCAGAGTGGTCTAAGCTTTTAATGGGCTCTAGTAAGGCATTCTTTCTGCAGATGCGACCAGACTTTGTCGCCCACCTAAAACTTGTGTGGTGGCCCTGTGCGTGAGGAGAATTTGCTCCTGTGTTCTTTCATGACCGTATCCCTCTGCTGCTGCTGCTACATGGAGGAATCCCTCATGGGGGTCATGGATGTGGTGATGATCTTTCCCTTACTTTGGGAGCGAACTAGACAGAAAATAAATTTCCTAGTCTATGAGATGAGCTTGCTGCCTTTCCTAGAAACAATCAAAAAGGTGGTGGTAGGTAGCGCTACCTCCAGTTTCCTGTATAATGAATTACCCAAAGAAATAATAACAACGTGAGGCCTTGAATCATACATAGCATGTCTCCTCCACATGTATGGCTGGCCTAATAATACATCACAAACATCCAGAGGTGTAACATCACACAATACCTCATCTGTGAAGGGTTTGATGTTGTAGGTAAGGCGACATTGTTGGCGAACTCAAAGATCTAATCCTTGGTGAAGCCACCCGATATTTTATGGCTGCAAGTGTGATGTAGTTAGTAGGCCCAATCGCTTCACGACCTCTGCTTAAATGAGGTTCTTTTGGCTTCCACTATCGACAATGAAATGCAGCGGCGAACCCTTCACCCACATCTATGAGTGGAAAAGATGCTCGCCCTCCTCTAGATCTTCGGGCTCATTCTTTTGGATCTAGGCAGTGGAAACAGTGGCACTAGGCTCCACATCAATGATCTACTTCCCTTTTCCATTCCCCTTGTTCGGTTCTAACTCGCGATCAGAACATGCATCTGATTCTGAAGCCTTCAACTCGGCCACCAGTGACTTCTTGGTCTGACACTCACTTGTGTTGTGAGTGGGGCTCTTATGGAACTCACAGCACTTTCCTGTGTCCTTGTTCGACTTTGTGGTGTTGTTCTTTTCTTGTGGCTTCGACAGGTTGTCTTGGGTTGCCCCGACTTAGCTTTGTCCTTGGTTCTGTGATTTGGGGAAGCCTTTCCCTTGCTTGAGATTCACAGATCCAAAGTCTCGCTTCTTCTATTTAAACTTCTGTTCAATTTTAACAGCGTATCGGTACATCATGCCGAGTGAGGAGATGTTCAGGAACTCCATCTCTTCCTTGATGTATCTGTGTAGGCAGCCACGGTATTTGAGTACCAAATGCAGCTCAGAGTCCTTCATACCCAACTGTGTGCTAAGGGCATGAAAATTTTTTGTGAAGTCCAGCACATCTTGGTCCCTTCCTTGCCGTAGCGTGGTCCACTTTATGTATTTGTCCTCATAGCTTTTGACAGGGTAGTACTTGTCCTTAATGACATCCCAAAATGAATTCCAAGTGGGTGTAGTTGAAAATAGCGAGCCTGTATCTTCATCCTTCTACTCGCAGTAGGTTTCCCACCAATCCTTGACATGGGGGGCTGCTTTGAGAAGAGTGAAGACAATATTTTACTGACTCAAAAATTCATGAACAAAAAAACACTTCTAGAAAATTTATCCATTTATCTATGGCATCTGTGTCTATCTAACCCTCGAAGATGGGGATTTCAAAATTAACTTGTACCTTAAAGGGTGTGGCATTTCCAGAGTAGTTGTTGGAAGCTGATGCATTGTCTCTGGGTAGCCGCTGAAGGATCTGGGCAAAGTTGTCCATCATCATGTTCCTTTGTCACTTGAGGGCTTCTTCATGCAATATTTTAATAGGATTTGCTACCCCCTCATCTTTCCTTTCATCTGCCATGGGAGGCTGTCAAGATTTCCGAGGCTAGTCTTGCAAAGGTTCAACGAATTCAAGCCCTAACTCCTTATATCTTGACCTCGTTGGGGACATGCAAAAGACCCCTCTCATACCACTAATCCAGATTTAGATAGGAACACAAAAAATTATAGAGATAACCATAAACACAGAGATGCAACAGAAATAATACTTCATTTCATTAATGTAAAATACTGAAATATGCTTACAAACAGAAATGGAAATAAACCAGCTAAGGCGATGGTAGCTTATCTCTAAGAAGAGATGTGGTGGCTACATGCCTTTGAATTGTGTTACAATGAGGCTCAAAGGCCTATATATTGTTGAGAAACAATGGAAAACCCTAAACATCCAAAAACCTAACCCTAGAAGATGAAACGCCAAATTGTGGGCCTCGTTTGGGTAAATTGGTACATCAACTTCCCAGGGTCGTAACTTTGGCATACGATCTCCATTTGACGCGCACAATAGCTTGTTAGAAAGATCTATCTAAGGAATATCTCTTTGGGAAGAGAAACACTGGTCTATGACCCATGATGCTCCCAATTCCCAAAAAACATCATGTAGGGCCTCAAAACAGCTCCGAAAGTTGAAGACCCAAAACTGCTAAAAATAGTAAATTGTGCTACGATTAAGGAAATTGAAAAACTGAAAGAGACAGTTGTGGGCGTCCAAGTGGGATAGGTGGGTGGCCACCAACATCCACCTGGATCACATTGCAGGAAAAGGGGAAGGCCATTAATCTGGAGGCCGAAGAGGAGGAATAATTTGAAGAAATCCTTGTAGATGAGGAGGATGTAGAGATGGAAGTTGAAATGCGGCCCTTATTACCCGGTTACCTAAATATGTTCCTTTTCGCAAGGGTAAAGACAAGGTGTCGAAGGATATATATGAGAGCAAGAGCTCTCTGCAAACTCCATTGCTCCCAGACAATATTGTGTTTGAGGGACCGCACTTGGGGCGGGTTCCCATGTTGAAATTTAAATATTGGGACCTTGTAGACCACGAGAAGTTCTCACATTTAACGACTGAGAAGCTAATGCACCAGAAGATGGATGCGATGGCTGGAATGATTGAATTGGAGCTGCGCAAATGGCTTAGAGTTGTAGAGAAAGTCATGTTGCTAAACCTGCTCTAGGTGCCGCATTACCACCACGCCCCAATGACCGTCTTCGTCATCAGTCAGTTGCTCTACTTGGTGCATGATGGGTGCTTGTGGCTGGAGGAGCCCATCCCCATCACAGACCATCTGATTCACCGGATTACATGACTACCTTACTCGGGAGAGGATCCAGCCAACATTTCAAAGGGAAAAGGTGGTGAGTTGGCCCTCACGGAAGTGATGAAGAAGTTCAAGTTGGAGAAGAAGAAGCGAGGGTATGCCATCTCCAGCATTAACAACCTTGCAGTCAAGGTTGTGAAACAAATATTGGCCAAGAAAGTGATGCGGAAGTGCTGCGCGGATGAGGTGCCTATGCTTGTGGTTGCATTAGAGGCCCAATGCGTAGAAGGATTCTAGTTCAACTAGGCAAACTATCTATGCGGTGAGTTCCTTGCAAATTGTCGCGAGGCATAGGAGTAGGGAAAAATGTTTCATTACACATGGCTCCTGTTATCGATAGTACTGGTGGCATAGGAGCTGCCCGAAGATAGCCAATTCCCTTTGGTCACACTTGAACTTCTAGAGTCAGTGAAGTACGCTTCACTGTGGGTGACTAAGGAGACGCAGCATATCAAAGAAAGCAAGATCTTCCAGGTCCTAATGGAGATGAATATCTAGATGGGGATTAATCATAAGCCGCGGTTATTGCCCATAGTATACAACAGTTTGCAGAGCTTTGTAGAGTTCAAAGTAGATTTCCACCATGTCTTCATCAGGGCACAAAAGGACCCTACGAAGATGTGGCATGATTTACCATACCTGGCGACTGACGATGTGATATTCGCAATCCTTGACTCTTGGCCACCGGAGTGGTGTGCTCCAGCTAGCTTCGTGGTGGAAATGGAAAAATCTGCTACATAGTGCAAGAAGGAAGAGACAAAGCTTCGAATGGCATAGCTGGTGAAAAAGCGCAGGAAAGAGGAAGCAGCGGCTAAGGCCCAAGCAGCACGTGATGCTGCAAAGTTGGCAGAATAGCAGAAAACAGGAGAAGAAGAGCGCGAAGGACAGAAGTCACCTTCACCCGAACCAGAGACAGACACAGGACAAGGTGGTGCAAACCCATAGACGACGTCCACCCATCTCAAGCGTCTATGGCCATGAGAGCAGACAGTGCCATGAAAGAAAACAAAGGCATCGAAGAAATCTTTTGACCCTATCACCCTCACTGAGGAGGATCTGCATGGTATCAGCAAAACGGTGAGGGATGTCACCGCGGAGGCCCTCCAACAATTTGAAGAATAGCAGCAGCTAGTATTGGGGGCTCTCCGGATATAAATATAGGAGTTGCAAGTTTGCACTCCATAGGCTGGCGCAGTGTCCACCAGCCTCGTAGTCGGCGCTTTAGCTGCCGAAGAGATGTTGCGCAGAAGGGTGAACAACATGATAGTGCTGCCATATGGGGCACTTACTACAGAACAAGAGGCCGACAGACCCATGGTGAGTAGTCTGAAAGGGGTAGGGTTGAACATGGTTGTGCTCCCTCAGGAGACGCTCTACCTCTTGCAGGATGGAGTCACCACAGAACTTCGGGCCAGGGAGAGTCACGCTTTACAGGTAATGAGTGAGCAGAGCATCAACATTGAATAGTTGGACCTGCAGCGCAACAAGGCAGTGGAACAAAACAAAAGATAATGCAGGTTATGGAGGAAGCCTTCCAGATGGTCTTGGAGTTTGACATTCAGGCAGAAGAACCGATGGAGGTGCGCATACATAAATTAGCTACAGGGGTGTGCGACGCAAGAGAAGAGATGGCCAAGGTTTAGCTGGAGCTAAACCTATAGACCGCAGAGTTGCAGTTGAGGGCGTAGCCTGTAACTCCGCTGGAGGTCGGAGAACAACGTACCACTGCGGCCACAACAACAATAGTGGTGATTGATAGTGCAGTGGCAGACTGCATGCAGCTCTTTGAACAGTCATTCGAGGTCCTAACCACCCTGCATGAGGAACTGAATGTAGAGCACCTAGAGACAGAGGCGTGCGAGCTACAACATCGGTATGGTGAGATAAAAGGGACCGCGCAGACGTTTACCCTTACACAAAGGATTTCATGGATGCAGTAGGAAAAGGTGCTCAAGGAATAGGTGGATGCTGCTCAACACAAAGAAGCGGTCTTAAAAGCATGCCTACAAACATGGATCAACGAGGCTTATACAATTATAGCCTCCATTGAAGCAAAGCTCGCACAGGTGCAAGAAACTTAGCAGAGGATTCAGGGCAACATTTCAACAGCAATGGTCACCAAATAGCACGTGGAAAAAGTCCGGTAGGCAGCCACTCAGTGTGCTGCCGAAGTTGCAACGATGCAAACAAAGTTGTGAGGTTTTCACGCTAAGATCTCCGCACCTACAGAGTGACTCGAGGGCGAGTCACGATGTTTGTGTTGGGGGCCTGTTGGGCACAGGATCCCCCAAGGGAAGTTTTGGGGCTAAGAGCCCATATTTTGGTCTAATCTTGTAACACAAATGTAAAGACTCCGCATTTTGTGGGCACAGAGCGCATAGATGTTAAAGAGTCATAGGGTTGTCTGCCCTTATTTTGATAATGTAATGTCAGTTGTAAGAAATGTACCCATGGTCTGTGGACCATAGATTGTATAAATAGAGCTAAGATCTATGTATTTAGAGGCAATGGAATCATGGACTAATCAATAATGATGTATGAGAGATAGCTCTGAAGTAGAAGTCTAAGTCTTGGGTCGTAGCATAGGTAGAGGCTCTGCAGCTGAGTGCGCAGAGGCCTAGAAGTCTACAACTGAGTGCGCAAGGTGAATTGAGTCTGTAATTGTCTGGAATTATCAATAAAGAGAAGTATTCTATGATTTCTGTGCCTTTATTTCCTGTTTATGTATCTGTTATATTGGGTATGAATTTCACTTCTATTGCTTATATGATGCACGAATATATGTAAATGTGTTGTTTAAGTGAACACAAGTAAGAACATTTGTTTACGCAAAGCTAACTAAGATATGTTAATAAGATAAGTAAGACACTTAGAATAGTTGGGAAAATACCACTATTCGCTGCCCTAGCAGTGCGAAAACATATCAACCCATGGTTAGGGCTGCGCGGAAGCCGATTGTAACATTTTTTGAATGTACTAAAGGGTAGAGTAGAGGGATAAGCAAATTGTGTGAAGGCAGACATAGTTAGAAATAAATCGACATCACAACCATCTCAAGGGTGTGGAAACTTGGCTCCATCATCCCCCCATACTACTTCGGGTGAGACTTCAGTCCATGTTCTGCAGGGTGATGCCAAAAGGGCCAGTAGTGTAGGGATTTGTTTGGTTAAATAATGTTGAACCTGGGTCAGGCCCCCTCAAGCCAACAATTACTGCAAGTTGTAGAAGATGTTAGAGATAACAAGAAACACCAAAATACTCTCCCCCTTTGATATACATTATGTTGTCCATGCTCCCCCTAAGTACATGCAGAGTCTACAGAAATATGTTTCAAAAGAATAACATGACTCTATAACTCAACTAAGTGAGTATGACCTCCCTAAGACCAATGACTCATACATACATCAATCACCCAACCAAGTGGGGATACACCACATTTGACTCATCCACCCAACCAAGTGGGGATATACCAATTGTTTATACATGATTGGAATACAACAAATATTACATCATATGTCCAATAGGACTCATTCAAACATGGACTATGACATAAGGAGTCATATCACACCCTATATCTTTCTGCAACAAATGATATAAATATTTGAAACCATAGTTTAACTCAAGAACCATAATGACAAAAATGCAGAATGTGAGTGAAGCTAATGCTCCCCCTGAACTTGTGCTACATGTGCATTTTCAACAAGTCATTCATCAAGGCATCTTTGTTAGTTAGATAATGAACAAAGAATATCATCAGATTGTAATCATCAAAATCATACTAAGCACCCATCTTAGATTCTGGCCCACTATTTTTCTGTCAGAAAAACATATGCGCTTCTGCAACCATAAAAACCCACGTATAAGAACCTTCCTTTGAAAAACTAGATTTAGCAGTAGGATGATGCAGCAACTACTCCCAACTTTTGTCTGAGATATTCAAATGTTTCTTTGGTAAGCAATTTGGTGAATATATCAACAACCTCTTCTTTGGAGGGAACATACTCCAATTTAACCTTTTTTTCAAGCACTTGTTCTCGTAGAAAATGGTACTTAATGGGTATGTGCTCGGTCTTGTAGTGCATGCTAGGATTTTCGAAATACTGATGGAACTTGTATTATCACATAGAATGGAAATGGGTGGAGTACATGTGATCTGAATGTCTTGCAATGTTTGCATCATCCAAAGTAGTTGTGTGCAACAAGATGTAGTAGCCACATATTTCGCTTCAGTTGTAGATAAGGCAATTGAACTTTGTTTCTTGTTGAACCAAGGCACTAACCATGAACCAATATAGACTATACCTCCACTAGTGCTCTTTCAATCATCAACATTTCTTGCCTAGTTTGTATCTGTATATGCCTGAAGAGTAAGGTTTATATCTTTAGGATACCATAGTCCAAGGTCTTGAGTTCCTTGGAGATATTTGAAAATTCTTTTAACTGCCTCAAGATGTGATTCCTTTGGATTTGCTTTGAACCTTCCAACAATTCCTATTGCATGCATGATATCAAGTTTGGTACCTATTATATAAAGCAAACTTCGAATCGTAGATCTGTAAGTTGATCGGTTTGCTAATAGTGATTCATCGTTAGAACTAAGACTTTATCATGTTACCATTGGAGTACATACTAGTTTAGAATCTTCCATTCTGTAGTTCTTCAAGATCTGCTTGAGATATTTGGTTTGTGAAAGAAAAATACCATCTTTTGTTTGTTGTACCTATAGACCATGAAAATAAGTAAGTTCACCAAGTAAGGACATTTCAACTTCTTGCTGCATTACTGAAGAAAAATTTTGACTCATAGATTCTTCATTGCTACCAAAGATGATATCATCAACATAAACAACAATAATTAGCAGTTTATCATTTTGAATCTTTGTGTATAAGGTTCTATCTGCAGAACCTTTTGTGAAACCTTGTGGTTGTAGATATTTGTCAGGACAGTAATACCAAGCCCTTGAAGCCTGTTTCAGACCATAAAGAGCCTTTTTTATCTTACATATGAGTTTTGCATCATTTCCTAGAATGAATCCTTCTAGTTGCTCAATATAAACTTCTTCTAAATCTCCATTAAGAAAATATGATTTTACATCCATTTGATATACTTTGAATTTTTGAAAACTAGAAAGAGCAAGAAACATTCTTATGGCTTCAAGTCTGGCAAAAGGTGCAAAATTTTCTTCAAAATCTATACCTTCTTATTGAGCATACCATTTACAAAGAAGTCTTTCCTTTTTTATAATAACTTCTCCATTTTCATTCAACTTATTCTTAAATATCCATTTTGTTCCTATAACATTTTTGTCATGAGGTCTAGGAACTAATTCCCAAGCATCATTCTTTTCAATTTGGTCAAGTTCTTCATCCATGGCCTGAACCCAACATTCATCTTTTCTAGCTTCATTTACATTCTGTGGTTCTATGGAGGATAGTAATGCTAGATAACTTGAGGTCCCTATAAGAGTTCTTCTTGTATGTACTCCAGAACCTTTTTCTCCTAGAATTTGAGATGTTGAATGATTCTTCTAAACATACCTGGATGGAGTCTTTTCCCTGTCTGTTGCATCTTCTTTTGGGGCTTCATTAGTTTTTTCTTCTATATCATTTTGATTTGATACGGGAAAGCATTCCCCATCTTCCTCATTGTCATATTCCTTTGTTGATTTTATTTGTTCTGAATTTCTGCATGCTTCATCAATTACAACATCAATGCATTCAACAATTTTTCGAAGTCTTTTATTATAACATTTGTACCCTTTACTTCTAGATGAATATTCAAGAAGAAGAATTCCTTCATCTTCTCTGGGTTCAAACTTACCAATTTTTTCATCAGTCCTTTTGATGAAACATTTGCTTTCAAAAACTCTAAAGTTTTTTACAGTAGGAGGCTTACCATACCAAATTTCATATGGAGTTTGATCGCTATTTACTTGAACATTCACTTTGTTGAGAATGGTCACGGAAGAAAATGTAGTTTCCCCCCATAAGGTTGCAGGAGTTCCAGATTCATCAAGCATAGCTCAAGCCATTTGTTGAATTGTTCTATTCATTCTTTCCACCAAGCCATTTTTTTGAGGATTTCTGGTGACGGAGAATTGCCTTTTTATTCCGTGTTGTTCACATAAGTCAAAGAATTCATCTAATATGAATTATCCCGCTCGATTAGATCTAAGACATTTGATTTTTCGATCTGATTCATTTTCAAATCAAGCTTTGAAGGCTTTAAACTTTTCAAATGCTTCATCTTTATGCTTTACTCGACCTATCAAACACATCCTAAATAAAATAAAGTATTCTTCTCCACGAGGTGAATTTTTCCTTGTTGGTCCACATAAATCAATATGGATGAGTTCAAGAGGCTTACTTATTGATCCTTCTTTTTCACTAAAGTGAACTATGGTTTGCTTACTGACTTGACATGGTTTGCATATGGTATTTTCTGGGATGCTGATATCTGGAAGATCACGGACTGCCTTGAGCCTGCATACTTTTCTCATTTGAGAAAATCTTAGATGCCCCAATATTCTATGCCATAGCCAGTTTTCATCTATTTTGCCTAGATAGAATTGTTTTTGTCCTCCTTTGAGTATGTATAAATTGTTTGGAGTTCTTGTACCTTTGATTACGGTCTTTCCTGTATCAAGCTCATGAAACACATATCCGTTTGATCGAAACACAACTTCATTTCTTTGATCACACATTTGACTGACACTTAACAAGTTATGTTTTAAACCATCTACATACATGATATTTCCATCTTTAACCTTTTATTTTAAGAAAACGTGGCCCTTACCTTTAATGACAGTTGTTGTTTCATTTCCAAATGAGACATTCTTTTCTTTTTCTAAAGCATTATATGAATGAAGTTTCTCTTTATCACTTGTCATGTGTTTGGAGCATTCATTGTTGATGTACCACTGATTCTCTTGTCCTTCTGCATACATAGCTATGGCACATCTTTCTAATTGAGATTCCTTCTTTCTCCATATCTTGGAATTTGATGATGTTTTATCCTTTTGAAGTGTTGACCGAAATTTGCTCCTGCATTTAGATTCTTCATGACCAAATTTGTTACAGATCGAACATTTTATTTCATCTTCAAGAGGATAAAAGTTATTATAGGAACTTTTCTTGATTCTTGTTACACTCCTTTGATTTTGTGCTTCTATAGTCATGATGGTTTTGTAAGCAACACATTAAGCAACCTTATGTCCAAAGTTGTGGCATGAAAAACATTTCCCATCAAAGAAGTTTCATAGAATCTTTTGGCATTGTTTACCTATTGTTTGAAGCTTCTATTGATATTCATCCTTGAAGTAAATTGAGTATGATTTACTTGATGAGTACTTTTAGGCCTTTGCTGATGATTGACATACTATTAACTGGTCCTTTCTACATCAAGATAGCTTTTGGTGGAGGTTGATGGCTTATGTGATTGAGACAATTCTTCAGTATATCCAAGACCTATATTTATAAGAGGAGAACATTGAACTTTGATGGTTTCATTTAATGTTCCTAATCCTTTATCAAATCTAAGGTGGAAATCCAATGAGGGAGAAAAACCACCTACTACTGTCGTCTCTATCTTCTTTTAATATTAAGAAAATCTGTTTACAATCTTGTACTTGTGCACACTCATACTAGTATGTAGTTACCCACCTGCAGAAGGCTACAACCTTCTCCCATTTTCCAGCTTCTACAGGAAGGGAGCTACAACCCCCTAGCTCTTGTACTAGCCAATGTGTTTACTAGCATGTAGGCACTAACCTGCAAAAGGCTACAACCATCTCTCTTCCTCCGGGGACGACGTTTCATAAATTTTTAGACTGGATGCTCCTGGTACACAACAATACAAATGAAGGCCGCGTTTCATCAAATTTTCATACCGGACCCATCAAAACTTTCAAACTACATCAACCAATAATCAGTTAATCTAAATAGTTAGATCACTATCCCCAGAAAACTGTGTTGAACCCAGAAACCTACATCATCATTCAGAACCAGTGGTAACCTCAAAAATCATGCATCAAAATTTATACGCTACTTTACTAAACCCAACCTGTGTGTATACACTACTTCCTTTAACCAAACCTACATATACATTCAAAACTACTGAAACATAAAACTTCTGAATCAAGTCTGTATCAACCAACAATATATTGAACATCTACTATCAATTTACAGAGCTTTGCACAGGCAGTAGTAGAGATAACCCTTCTCACTTAGACGATCAATCAATTAGACACCAAACTCCTTATTCATTCAGTTTTACATTCATATCTAAGAATATTTCATTAACAGACAGTAGTAAAACAATAGAACTAATCAGATAGATCAATCATTTCTGAAGAATAGGCTTTTCCTTTATATATTCTACGTGGAAGAGTCGAACCTTTATGTATACATGCTTTTACCGAGGTGAACCAATGTATAGATCTGTAAATATTAACTCACAACTACGTTGCTATTTCAAACTTCAGACAAACCCATATCATGACATTTAAAGAATAAAAATAGGTGTACGCAATCAGATCTAGCCCAACCAATATCAGATCATTCAATGATAAGTCTTTTCAGGTCTCATGATCCTGATCCAACATTAAATTCAAGGTGCACAAAATATTTCAGATCAAATCACAAACATAGCCCCTGCAACATAAAATATACTTCAGGTAGAAGTATCCTTGAGAAACCATTTTCACTTGCACACCATGGCCTTTTGATCTTCTCTTCCTTATATAGTTTTTGGCCTTTCTCAATATCTTAGACCAAAACCACTTGGGACCAATGGTATTCTTAGACGGGATCAAATAGTCATTACTCTACTCAATATTATGGATTAATACCATGGTATTGACCCTTGGTATTCTTTACTATTGAATTTCCTTGATTTTCCAACATATATGCGCTTTTCCTCTTGTGAAAGTGTGTGTATAGATATACACTTTTTTTTCTATGAATCAGCGTGTATATGCTATTTTGACTAAGTGGACCTGCATATACATCTTAAACTTCTTTACACCATCATTTTCCTTCAACTTCTTTATTCTGATCAGTAGACCTTAGTTCCATCTTCCTATTCTTCTATACCAATGCCCTGTTACCTCTGTATAGACCTGTTACACTGAGAGTTGCCTTTTATCAAAACTGAACTGACCTATGGGTGAGTTACCATAAAGGACAACACTTGTATCATAATGCCAACAAAGTTTTTGTTGTGGATTGGTATGGTTCTTCCCATTTGCAACTCGTCGCGCTGCAAATCTTGTAATTGAGTGGACTCGCATCGAAATCTTGATATTGTTTCCTCGATCTGGTTATTGTCTCTCAAATTCATGTTATAAACCTGCCATCTTTGATTTCTGCCTTCATAATGCACATTAAAGTGTTAGAGAATTGTATATTACAGAGCAATGGAACACATAAAATATTGCATAAATATAAATACATAAAACACATAAAACAAGAGAGACACAGATATACGTGGTTCACCCAATTTGGGCTACATCCACGAAGAAACAACTAGTCCTTCCTTTTATATTATCCATCAAACTGAAGAGATACGACCTACAATAGATCTGATGTAATTCCCTCTTCACTCTCACACAATATCCTCTCTTTTTCTCACTCAGAATATAGATCTACATAGACACAATACAATTCCCTCATATATAGAGAGGGGTTTCCTTCTAGGGAAAACAACCCTAAATTAAACATAACTTCTACCGTCAGATCTCTGCCTAATGAAAGGCCTAGATTGACTACAAAATTACAACATTTTACAAGGACATTTTACATCTATTTTTAGCTTCGAGGGCGTTGCCCCCGGTCCCCCTGCCAAGGGGGTCCTCTCAAAGGTTGTAGCCGCCCCTCCTGGACCCCCCTTATAGCGAATATTTTATGGGCAGCGTTTCCACCCCATTACAAACTAGGGTCCAATGTGGCGATACCTTTAAATACAAAAGATAATCAGGGTCCACACCCAACAATCTCCCACTTGGAGACTGTTTATAGCAACTCCACCGCTACTTCATTTGCTAGACAATGACTCCACTTTGGACCTGGTTGTTTCTCATCTTCTTCATCATACTTGAAGACCAATTGAAACTAAGTAGATTCTCAGTTTCTCCCTGATTGCAACTTTTGTGAACGTATCTGTAGGATTCTAGCTAGTGTATATCTTTTCCAGCTTCAATTGTCCATCTTCCAATGCTGACCATATGAAATGGTACTTGAGCTGTATATGTTTAGTCTTGGAATGAAATGCAGAGTTCTTTTCAAGATGTAAGGCACTCTGGTTATCACTATATAACTTGCCCAACTCCTTCTTCTTACCCAATTCATCCAGAAACCTTTGTAACCTGATCCAAAATAATTTTTCTTATAGATGCATTAAACAATCACAAGTAGAAATTGCAGCTTAACCATAGAAATCTAATGTGCACATGAGAGAAGAAGAAGAAACGCATAAAGCATGAAAGAAGACAACAAGGCTTGATAATGAAGTTCATCCAACTTGGACTACGTCTCTGGGCCCTGCTCGATCAATGGGGAGACCTTCATTCATTAAATGGCATGAAAAGGAAGAATACAATCATCAGTTACAACAAAGGAGTCTTATACCTCCATTCTGGAAAATGGCTGAGAAATGGAGAACTCATATGGAGAAATGGATAGCGCCATTGCATTCGTGGTGTCGAGAGGGACTAAAACCATATAAAATTTGTCAAATCTGAACAAAATGGACTTTCGCCCCTCCTGCTTTCTCTTGCCTCGAACTGCGTGTAAATTCCTCTTCCCCCTACACTTTTCTGCGTTCATTGGGTTTTATAGCATTTCTTTGCTACATGACCGCTTAAATCGGGAGTCGAGTTGTCTATAATGGAAGCTTTTTGAATGGAAGGATCAGCAGGCACGATAAATCTAACCATCTGGCATTCCTTCACAACAAAACACCAAAATAGTTTTTTTTTTTGTTAATACAACAATACATGGAAAACACTAGAAAAATTGAAAACCCGGACTTCAAATTTTATAAAATCGGGTCTATAAACCCATCGGGTCTGGCCCTTTATCGCAAATCTCTATCATAACAGCCCCAGGGGTCTTCCCTTTGGTTATGCCGACCACCGATACATTGATCCACCAATCACCGATATCGAACCTCGCGTATCGCATCGGCAGAATCTATGCCTTTTTCTCCTCTGATCACTGACACCGATATCGCATGTCTGCCCCCGATTACGATTAATTGAAGATCATTGATCGGGGGTTCCTTTTGTCTGGCCTTAAGTCCGCCCTTTGGACTCCTCCAATTGCAATTTGCCTTTAGAAGGCTTTAAGCCCATTTTTTGAAGAAATGCCTCCTTTTTCAAAGGAACAAAACCAAACTCTTTTCGTGCTAACTTCATCATCCAAAGTCCATTTTAGCCCATTCAAGTTGCAGTAGATTCAGAATGAAAATATCTATGCAACGAGACTATTTCCAGGATCATCCTTGGATTTTCATTTTCCTCTGTTTCCTGCAAGTCAACCCAGAACTTTGACTGCTTCTATCTCCTTCATTCTGACTCAGATTGGAGTTTCGTTCACACCGTTGGAATCAAGGTGAGAAGCAGTTCGATCTGATGTCAAGATAATTTCCTTTCTGCCACTTTGAATTTTGAGCTTTTCCTATGCCACTGTGTCTGAAGATCCATCTGGATCAATCCTCCCCACTAGAGAGCTTTTGGACCCCAAAAGCATTAGCATGCTATCTCAATCCACACTTTCAATCATCTACACCTGAAACTGGTACATTCTTGCAATCATGCACACCACACATGACTCAACAATCCCTCCTTGCCAAGATTTCATAGCACACACTCATTGGCTAAGGATTACATAAAAAGTAATTAATGCCTCAAATACTAATAAGGAAAGGACAAAATATCATCATTGCATCTTCGAAGTGATGGGAAACACACCATCATTTTTACATTTACTTGCAACGTATGATTTACAATGGTGGCCATAACAAGCTACTACCCTAAAAAAACCAACTTAATAAAGTAGACCACCGTGAATGGGGTGGATTTATCTGTTAAACATGTTCACCTTTTGGCTCCTCTAGCGATGTTTCTAGAACATGGAGCATCGGACACGTGATTTGTTGGTTTCCCTCTTTGTTGCAATGATTACAACAATTCTTTCTCCTCCAAACTTTTCGGGGTGCCATAGGGCGCTTTCCCCCAGTGTTCCTTCGATAAGTGTTCATGGAGCCTTCACTGTCGCTGGACTATGAGGACAGAATTTCGTCATCTATCATTGGTTGGTTACTGTCTATATTGGAGCTTTCCCCAACTCCTTTCTGGTGTATCCAAGTCCTACATGGCGTGGAAACTCCTTAACTTCGATGGGGTTTTTTATGCCTTGGCCTTTCATGCCGAGGCCCTTTCCTTGATACCCCATTTTCTTCAATAGTTTGGACCCAATCCCTGTAGTATATTTTTCAAAAGCAGCAAATTCATCATCGGGAAAATCATATGAAATTGGAAAATCGCTTTTTACCTCCAGATGGCTATGTTGCAGCTTTTCCAAGGCCTCGTCCTTGGCTTGCAATTAGCATAGTAATATTTGGTTTTCTTCCCTTGCCTCCTGTAGAAGCCTCCTTAGCTCGGCATTCTCTGATTGGGTGTGGTGGTTGATCTCCTCAAGTTCTTGGAGTCCTGCTATGGGGAGTGCCCTTTTCGTTATATCAGTTGAAATCCTTGATTCAATGCAGGAATCATACCCAAAATATATGGGTCCTCCTACTGCGATCCCAAGGGCTACAACCTTCCGCTCATCACCGAAGTCGGACCCCAAGTCAATGGGCCTACCCCATGCAAATCCTGTCGCTGTAACCTTCTCATCTTCCTACGATGACCTTCTGCTTCCCCTTTCTGTCATTCCTCTCAGGTCTCAGCTCAGGGTGCAGCTTCCAGCAATTCTCTTCATCATGCCCCTTTTTCTCACAATGTGTGCAAGAGGGCTTTGCTCCCCTTCTCTTAGCTGCCGTGGTTCTCTTAGAGTGGTCATCTTGTCCATGGGTTCCCCTATTTTCCAGATGAATGGCCTTTACACTGGCCGAGTCAATGGTAGTAGGTTCAAATAATAATAATGGATGCCTAATGTAACTATGTAATTATCCAATATACTTAGTTACTACTTCAAGTGTATCAAGTGCAATACCCAAATTAAGTGCTTGCTTTCTAAACTCCTATGTAAAACTTTGAACATCGTGGCCTTTATCTTGCCTTAAATACTGCCATTTCATTAATGCTTTCTGCTTGTAACCCAAGGGATAAAATTGTTCCTTTAACGCAGAAATGAAATCAAACCTTGAGGAAAGAGGGTTACCCACATTCTTACTACTTTGTAATCTTCTCTCCCACCAGACGAGAGAGGTGCTACTTAGCCGTAGAGAGGCCAGCTGAATCTTTACCTCATCCTCCACGATCTACTGAATCCTGCAGTAGATCTCAATCTGCCTAATCCAATTATTAAGCTTTTCTGCTTTACTTTCACCATTAAACATGGGAAGACCAAATTTTACATCTAATTTAAAGAAAGGTTTCCTGTGTGCATCCCTTGAATTTCTATGATGATGGTGATGGGAGGAAGAAGAACTTTCACTCGTGGAAGGAGAAGGAGGGGGTTCTTCTCCCCCATTTCCATATGCTGAACCTTGTTCTTCTGGTTTTCTCTCTTCTACTTTCCCCAGCCTTGAAATAAATTGACCAACATTCTCTACCACTGTATAGAAGGTTTTGTGGAAATTGCGCTCCTCTTCATGACGAGCCTCTTCATCTTACATGTCTCTCCTTCGATGTGCACACCACGCTTCGGGATCGGAAGACTCTAGTTTCCCTTTGCCTCTTCGGAGCCTATTTCTTGTTAGCATACAAAAATGCAATTCAAATCTAAAAAGACCAACTATGATACCACTTGATCCAAAATATTTTGCTTATAGATGTATTAAAGAATCACATCTAAAAATTGCAGCTTAACCATAGAAATATAATGTGCACATGAGAGAAGAAGAAGAAACACGTAAAGCATGAAAGAAGACAACAAGACTTGATAACAGAGTTCATCCAACTTGGACTACGTCTCTGGGCCCTGCTCGATCAATGGGGAGGCCTTCATTCATTAAGTGGCATGAAAAAGAAGAATATAATCATCAGTTACAATAAAGGAGTCTTATACCTCGATTTTGGAAAATGGCTGAGAAATGGAGAACTCAGATGGAGAAATGGATAGCGCCATTGCGTTTGTGGCGTCGAGAGGGACTAAAACCATATAAAATTTGTCAAATCTAGAAAAAATGGACTTTCGCCCCTCCTGCTTGCTCTTGCCTCGAACTGCGTGTAAATTCCTCTTCCCCCTACACTTTTCTACATTCATTGGGTTTTATAGCATTTCTTTGCTACAAGGTCACTTAAATCGGGAGTCTGGTTGTCTATAATGGAAGCCGTTTGAACGGAAGGATCGGCGGGTACGATAAATCTGACCGTCCGACCTTCATTTGCAACAAAACTCCAAAATAGCCTTTTTTTTGTTAATACAACAATACACGTAAAACACTAGAAAAATCAAAAACCTGGACTTCAAATTTTATCAAATCAAGTCTATAAACCCATCAGGTCCGGCCCTTTATCGCAAATCGCTATCGTAACGGCCCTGGGGGTCTTCCCTTTGGTTATGCCAACTGCTAATACGCATGTCCACCGATCATTGATATCGCACCTCGCGTATCACATCGACAGAATTTATGCCTTCTGCTCCTCCGATCACCGACGTCGATATCGCATGTCGCTTGCCCCCGATTGCGATTAATCAAATATCATTGATCACGGGTTCCTTCCGCCTGCCCTTAAGTTCGCCCTTTGGATTCCTCTGATTGCAATTTGCCTTTAGAAGGCTTTAAGCCCATTTTTTGAAGAAATTCCTCCTTTTTCAAAGGAACAAAGGCAAACTCTTTTTGTGCTAACTTCATCATACAAAGTCCATTTTAGCCCATTCAAGTTGCAGTAGATTTAGAATGAAAAGATCTACGCAATGGGACTATTTCCAGGAGCATCCTTGGACTTTCATTTTCCTTTGTTTCCTGCAAGTCAACCCAGAAATTTGACTGCTTCTATCTCCTTCATTCAGACTCGGATTGGAGTGTCATTCACACCATTCGAATCAAGGCGACAAGCACTTCTATCTGTTGTCAAGATAATTTCCTTTCTGCTGCTTTGAATTTTGAGCTTTTCCCATGCCACTGTCTCTAAAGATCCACTTGGATCATAACCAAATCATTTCATTACTAGCCTCTGTAGTAGCAACATACTTTGCTTCTTTTGTTGAGAGTGCAACAACACTTTACAGTTTTAAGACCCAGCTGACAGTTTTTCCACCTACAGTAAACACATACCTTGTTGTGCTCCTCCTGTTATCTCTATCACGCGCCATATCTGCATCAACATATCCCTGTAGAGCAATGTTTAAACCACTAAAGAATAATGCTTGATTTTTGGTACCTCTCAAACACTTGAGAATCCACTTCATCACCATCCAATGTTCTTTTCTTGGATTATTCATGTACCTGCTTACAACTCCCACTGCATGTACAATATCAGGCCTTTTGTAGACCATTGCATACGTTAAGCTTCCAACTACTTATGCATATGGAACTTTAGACATATGAGCCATTTATTCCTGAGTCTTGGGACACTATTCCTTAGTTAATTTGAAATGGCTAGCCAAAAGTATACTAACTGGTTTTGCATTCTGCATATTAAACCTTTTCAACACCTTTTCTATGTACTTACTTTGAGAAAATGTTAATTTGTGATTCTTCCCATCTCTAGTTATTCTCATACCAAGGATTTGTTTTGCACCACCCAAATCCTTCATTTCAAATGAGTTCACCAAATTTCTTTTGAGCACATTTATTTCCTGCATGATAGAACCTACAACAAGCATGTCATCTACATACAATAACAATATAATATAGCTGCCATCCTTTTTCCTTTTGAGATAAACACAATGATTAGAGTGACATCTAGTATAACCTTGTTTAGACATAAACCTATCAAAGTTTAGTTACCACTGCCTTGGAGCCTGTTTTAAGCCATACAAGCTCTTCTTCAACCTGCACACTAGTTTCTCCTTCCCTTTTACCTCATATCCTTGTGGCTGTTTCATATATATCTCTTCCTCCAAATCCCCATGGAGAAATGCTGTCTTTTCATATAACTGCTCAAGATGCAAATCTTCAGCTACTACTAGACTTAAAATAGTTCTAATTGAAATCATTTTAACAACAGGAGAAAATATCTCATCAATGTCTATACCCTTTTCATGTGCAAAACCTTTCACCACAAGTCTAGATTTATACCTTTTCCTACCTCCATCTTCTTCCTTCAACTTGTAAACCCATTTATTCTGTAATGTTGTTTTACCTACAAGCAACCTGACTAAGTCCCAAGTCTGGTTATGTGCTAAGGAGTCCATATCTTCTTTCATGGCTTTCTCCCACTTCTTCCTGGTTTCTACCTATACTGCTTCTTCATAACATTCTAGTTCACCCAAATCAGCCAACAATACATAATATAATGGAGTATCATTCAGGGGGTCTACTTATCCTGGTAGATCTTCTAACACCACTTTCAGGTGTTTGAGGTGCTTGTTGCTGTTGTGGTTGTTGTTCTGGATGTTGATCATTATGATTTTCAGGCACCATCACTTTTTCTATGATCTCGTCAAGCACTGTGTATTCTCTATTTTCTTTTTCCTGTTTCTCTTCCTGCAGCTGATCCTTATACAAAACCTTTTCATTGAATATGACATCTCTGCTCCTAATGATTTTGTGTTTTTCATAATCATAAAAGTGACAACCAAAATTTACCACCATATCCAATAAAGGTACATTTCTTTGATTTTGTCTCAAGCTTTGTTCTATTTACTTTATTAATGTGGACAAAGGCTTCACAACCAAAAGTCTTTAAAAAAGAGTAGTTTACCTTTTTACCTTTCCATGCCTCCTCTGGAATACCACCATCCAAGGAACTTGAAGGCCCTCTGTTTATTAGATAAACAACAGTATCTACAGCATCTGCCAAAAATTGTAAAGGCAATCCTACATGCAATCTCATGCACCTTGCATGCTCCATGGTTGTCTTGTTCATCCTTTCTGACACATCATTTTCTTGTGGTGTTCCTGGAATCGCCTTTTCTCTGTGAAATCCACTCTCTGAATAGTACCCATCAAACTCTTTGCTACAATATTCACCTCCATTGTCTGATCTAAGACACTTCAACCTTCTTCCTGTCTCATTTTCAACCAAAGCTTTCCATTTCTTGAAAGTATCAAATACATCATATTTATTTCGAATACAATAAATCCAGGTTTTTCTGGTTGCATCATCAATAGAAGTAACATAATAATGAGATCCACCAAGAGATGATACCTAAGCAGGTCCCCATACATCTGTATGCACAAGCTCTAATTTTTTGCTCTTCTTTTCTTTCCCAACTCTGAGGAATCTGAGTCTCTTCTATTTTCCATAAACACAATTCTCACAGAATTTTAAATCAACATGCTTCAAACATGGCAACAAATTTCTTAAGTGAAGTATCTACATCGCCTTTTCACTCATGTGCCCGAGCCTATAATGCCACAATGGTGTATCTTCTCCTGTAGAGGTTAAAGCATTAACATAATTAGAAATACCATTGCATAAATACAATGTACCAACCTTTTCTCCTTTTGTTATTACCAGGGATTCTTTAGTGACCTTCTAGGTTTTATCTATATAAGTAGTCACACAGCCTTCACCTCCCAACTTCCCTACTGAAATAATATTTTTCTTCAAATCTGGAACATGCCTTACCTCCTTCAATAGCCATTGATTTCTATTCTGTTGTTTTATGAAAACTATGCCCATTCCAATGATTTTATAGGGTTTATCATCACCCAATTGAACTTGTCCAAAATCTCCTTGAACGTAATCATGAAAATGTTTCCTATAATGTGTGGCATGGAATGAGGCCCCTAAATCTACCACCTAGGCATCAATAATATTTTCTAAAGAAATAATCAAATCATCTTGAAACACATCACCTGTTACATTCGCTTCATGATTATTTTCTTGTTGCGCGTCTCCTTCTTTTCCCTTCCAAGACTTGTAGTCTTTCTTCAAGTGTCCTTTCTTCCTGCATTTCCAACACACTGTCCCCGATCTGGACTTGGATCTGCCTTTCCTTGACTTAATGTGATATCTTGGGCTCTTTCCTCTTTCCATTTTTCTTCCCCTAGTCTCTATGGTCAAAGCATTACTTGATGTCTCACCGGAGCTTTTTCATCTCATTTCCTCACTAAGGATTGCATCGACAACATCATCAAACTTTAAAGTACTAGATCCAGAGACAGATTTACTAATGGCCATAACTAAACCATTCCAAATTTCTAGCAATGAGCACAGAAATAACAAAGCCCTAACTTCATCATCAAAAGTTACCCCTACAAAACTTAACTGACTGGTAACTATATTAAATTAATTTAAATGATCAGCAATAGATCAACCTTCTAACATTTTCATATTAAATAAACGCTTCATAAGAAATACCTTATTTGAAGCCGAGGGTTTTTCATATAGTTTGGCCAATGTCAACATTAAACCCTCTGTTGTCGTTTCCTTTGAAATATACGCCGCTAGGCACAGCAATATTGTTCCAAGTGCCTTTTTGTCAAGAATGTCCCATTCTGTGTCTATCACACTCGTTGGCTTCTTTGCCTTTCTGCAATGGTTAGTACAAATCTCTTTGATATAGATAATATTCCATCTACATCTTCCACAACTGGCAGTTTTGGCCGTTAAATTTTTCGACCCTAAACCTACCATCTTCCGCCATTTCTCCCACTCGAACCAGGAACCCTTCTCTCCTACAAGTTTATTAGCCAAATAGACCTTTGGCTCTGATACCAGTTGTTAGAAAATTCTATATTAAAGAGCAATGCAAGACATAAACTATTGTAGAAATATAAACACAAAAAACGCATAAAACAACAGAAACACAGATATAAGTGGTTCACCCAGATTGGGCTACGTCCACGGAGAAATAGCCAGCCCTTCCTTTTATATTATCGAGCAAACTGAAGAGATACAACCTATAATAGATCCGATGTAATTCCCTCTTCACTCTCACACAATATCCTCTCTTTTTCTCACTCGGAATACAGATCTACATAGATGCAATACAATTCCCTCATATAAAGGGAGGGGTTTCCTTCTAGGGCAAAAAACCCTAACTTAAACATAACTTCTACCATTAGATCTCAGCCTAATGAATAACCTAGATTGACTATGAAATTACAACATTTTACAAGGAAATTTTACATCTATTTTTAGCTTCGGGGGCACTGCCCCCAATCCCCCTACTAGGGGGGGCTCCCAATGGTTGCAGTCGCCCCCCTTGGACCCCCCTACAACGAATATTTTACGGTGTAAAATGTGGTGATACCTTTGAATACAGAAGATAAGCAGGCTCCACACCCAACACAAAGTATGTGGGTCCTTCAGGGTTTCCAAACTTAATGGATGTTGGATACCATGCATCATCTTCTGGAGATTTAAACTCCAAATTTTGAATGTCGTCTTCAACATTTGCATTATTGGAGTATATGGAAACTTCGAATACTTTTCTTTTTGTTAACCTCATAAGTTATGCCCAGCGTGAGTGGTTAAGCTAACCAGATGCCACATTTATTACAATCATATTTGATTTTCCGCAGTTGAGCGAAAACTCCAGACCTCCAAATTGAATCATAGTATTCAAATGCATCTGCCTTATATTACGTATATGATCATAAACTGGAAGATTTGTAATTTGAACATATATTTTATCATAAATGTTTCTATAATTTGGATGTAGATTCAACACAACATTTAGAGCCACTTCTTCCATAACTTCAAGCATGGATTGAGCGGCAATAGCTAGCTGTTGTAAGAAGGCGTCGAATCCAATTCGAGTTTCAACGATCATAACAGCTATCATAATGCATTGTGGTCATATGTTGAGGTTGAGATGCATAATGAGTTGAGCTTGGGTGATGCGATGAGAGTTGTAAGAAGACTGAGTGCCTAGGGCTCAAAACCCTAATTTGACCCTTTGATGAAATAATGATTAAAAAACCATATTTCCAACAATGCTTCAAATACCATTATTGTTTAGTAATACATTGAATACCTATTGTGCAACAATAATAACGATAATGAACGCTTAATAATGATATGAATGCCATAATAACCACAAATGTTGTTGTAAGGAAATTAATGCTGAGGGAATCAAATAAAAATTCCTCCAATAGAATATATGAATGTTGCATATAATTATTCCTCTATGAGTTATTATTATTATTATTTAGTTGCACATAATTATTCCATTTCCTCGTATTACTCTGTACGTTATTATTTTGTTGCACACAATTATTCCACTACCTCAATAGATTTCATGATATCTCAGAGAATTTTAGCACTGCTCCAATCCACTAGTTGTCAATAATAAGTATGGTCTTGTCTTTTTGTCCAGACATCTCTGCTCCAGTTTAATTTTGACCTTCATAATTGCAATTAAATGTTACTCTACTTTGTCCTTACGTTACTCTCCTTGTCACTATCCATACCTTATCATGATATATACAAAATCATTTTAAGCGCTTGGTTATCTTTAATGGATGCCAATTTCCCTCTTTCTGCTTACTTTCTTTGACTTCTTGAGCTTTTAAGTATCTCTCCCCCCCTATTTTTTCTCTCCCTTTTTTTTTTTAATTTTTAGTGCAGGAAAATGATCAATGCTTAGTGATGCCTTTTTTAATGGCATGTACTAGAAAGCTCCTATTCAACATTTTATTATTCTCTAGATTCTCTTAGAGTTGAATGCCCAGAAATTGCATCTTAATGCATATAGAGAATAGGTTTGACAAAACAATGGATTTAAGTGTCTCTTCATTTGTTTGTTATGAGACGTATGAGATTTGATTTCTAAATCTTGTATGGACATGGAGAATGCTTTCTTTATATAATTTCATTTCTTCTTTTGTAGGGTTACTCACACCTCATTTACTCTTTCAGGTGAATGAATTTGATCTTCCTCCACTCACATGGTGATGCTTTGCAAAATTTTCTCCATACATTCACTTTGGTCATGTAGCATCAATATTATTTAAAACCTTATGGCAATAGTAATGAAGTTGAATTGCTCCAATTGAGTGAAGCATGGTGTTTCAATCACCCATGGCCTTCAAATTTTAGAGACATTTTTATAATTTTTCCTCTTATTATGTAATATAATAAATTTGAATGCCAATCTCTGCATTGAGTCCCATTTTTCTTCAAAAATTTGTCGCTACTTTGAAATGAGATTGATGAGCAAGGATAATTTCCAATATTTTTCTTTTCAAATGGAGAATGATCTCGGTACAATTTCTCTAAACTTTCATCTTTTGTTGATAAATTCATTTTTCTGCTTCAATCATTCACAGTATTGATCAAAATAACAATGATGAAGGATTTAAAGAAATCCTAGTGATGCAGTGAAATTGGTACAATATTTGATTACTTGCTAAGATAGAAGCCTTCACATGGAGATTGCCAATAATAAGGTTCTGATGTAGAACTCATGATGCTTCATGATGAATGCATATAAAAACCAAATATAAACATATATAGAGTCTTCTCATCCACTTTGATGTCAATGTCTTTGCTTTTTCTTTCATGTTTATATTTGGATGCTTTAAAGTTTTATACATCAAATGTTTAATGGGGATTATCATAATGTATATTGATACATTTAGAAAATAAATAATTTTGATAAAAATTGATGATGCAATTATACAATAAGTTATGCTTAACTTTCAACAAGATTTGGATAGATATCTAATTGTCTTAGCAATACTAGTACTGCGTCTACTTGTAGAAAATTATTTACATGTTTATGCATCAAATATATACATGTGAAAGAGATAAAAAAAATTCATTAAAGAATGGTCTTTTGAATGGTCTTTTGAATGGTGAACCTGATTGATGTCGTTATCTCCTAGAGAACGTGACTTGATTTCTCATTTTGATGATGCTTTTGTTCTTGCTTCTTCTTTAACTACTTCAAATTCTTGACATGATCATAAGCTTCATGTTCCTCTTCATTACTCCTTGGTCCTATAATCTCACCCTTAGATCATGCTCAATTTCATATACTCTACAGTCTTTTAGGTTCTCCTTTTGAAGAAACATTAGTGAAGAGAGTCTGTAGGTATTATCCCTAGCTTGTTTCTCAAATATTCAAATGGTTCTTTAGCAAGGGGTTTTGTAAATATGTCTGATATTTGTTCCCTTATGGGTATGTACTCCATCTTCATTATTTTCTTAGCCACTTGTTCTCTAATAAAGTGGTAATTTATAGGGATATGTTTAGTCTTTGAATGGAGCACAAGATTTTTTGAAATGCTTATTGCACTTGTATTGTCGCACTTGATAGATATAGGTTCATTAAATTTACCTTCATGTCCTGTAACATTTGTTTCATCCACAATATGTGTGTGCAACAAGCTGCAGTTGCTATGTATTCATCTTCCGCGGTATATAGAAAAACCGATGTTTGTTTTTTGCTTAGCCATGCCACCAATTATTCTCTTAGGTAGAATGCACCATCGCTTGTACTTTTTCTAATATCCACACAACTTGCCCAATCTACACCTGTGTATGTTGTCAAAGTAGAATCCTTACCTTTCGAATACCGTAGACCATAGCTTGTAGTCCCTTTCAAGTACATGTATATTCTTTTTGTTGCTAACAAATGGCTTTGTTTGGGTGTTGATTGATACCTTGCTACTAATCTGACTGCCAACATTAGATTTGGTCGAGAAGTTGTTAGGTATAATAGACTTCCTATAATAGATCTATATTGCTTTTGATCCACATTAGGTGATTCATCATCTGCACATAGCTTACATCCTGTAGTCATGGGGGTTGAGACAGGTTTACAAACTTCCATTTGGAATTTTTTGAAGATATCTCTTAGATATTTCTCTTGAGAAATGAATATGCCTCCAGTTTTTTGTAGGATTTGGAGCCCTAGGTAGAAGGTAAGTTCTCCAATCATAGACATTTTGAACTCAGTCTTCATCTCTTCAACAAACCATTATACTAGATGATGTTTATTGCTGCCAAACATAATATCATCCACGTACACAACTATAATTAGTAACTCATCTCCATCAGCTTTTATGTAGAGGTTACTATCAGCTCCTCATCTCTTGAACCCATGTTTTTGAAGGTACTTGTCCATTCTAGAGTACCATGTCCATGGTGCTTGTTTAAGACCATATAGTGCTTTCTTTAACCTGTAGACATAATTAGGCTTATCTTTCAATGAGAAACCTTCAGGTTGTTCCATATAGACTTCTTCCTCAAGATCACCATTTACGAAACAAGACTTCACATCCATTTGATACACCTTGAAAACATTGTAGCATGCAAAGGCCAAAAACATCCTGATCACCTCCAATCTCATGACTGGTGTGAAGGTCTCTTCCTAATCAAGCCCTTCTACTTGTAAGTAACCCTTACACACGAGTCTTTCTTTGCTTCTAACAATTTGACCATGTTCATTCATCTTATTTTTGAATACCCATTTTGTACCAATGATATTCTTTCCGACAGGTCTTGGTGTTAGTTCCAAAGTCTTTCTCTTCTCAATTTGGTCTAATTCCTTGTTCATAGAATCTTTCCAACTTTTGTCTTTACTTGCCTCCTCAAATTTCTTTATCTCTATTTGTGAAAACATGGCTATATGAACTTGCTCAGGTTTTTCTGCTAGTTGCCTCCTTGTTTGTACTCCTTCACTTTTATCTCCAATAATTTGATTTTCAAGGTGATTCTTTTGAGTGTATCTTGAAGGTCCTTTTGTGTGAGTCTAAGTATCATCTAATTATTCATCTTGTACTTCAATCTCCTTACTGATATGATGATGATGATCTAGAGGATTGATAAAACTTGTTTTCTTGTTCTTATTGGGTAGCTCTTCATCAACCTTTACATCTATGCATTCCACAACCTTATGCAATCTTTTATTATAACACATGTATCCCTTACTTTTTGATGAATATCCCAAAAATATTCCTTCATGAGATCAAGCATCAAACTTTTCCATCTTTTCATCATTATTTTTTATATAACATTTACTTCCAAATACTTTAAAAAAATGTATTGTTGTTGGTTTCCCATTCCACAGTTCATAAGGTGTCTTATCACAATTTGGTCTAAGATTTGCCTTATTGAGAATGTGTACTATTGTATGCACCGCTTCTTCCCAATAGGTTTGAGAAATGTTTCTTTCTTGCATCATGGCTCTGGCTATTTGCTTAACAGACTTGTTTTTTCTCCCTGTGACTCCATTCTGTTGTGATGTGTTTGCAATAATATATTGTTGTTTTATCCCAAATTCATTACATCGGTCTACAAACTCAGCTGATGTAAATTCACCTCCTCTGTCTGACCTTATGCACTTTATCTTGCACCCTATTTGATTTTCTGCCAATGTCTTAAATGTTTTAAATTTCTCAAATGCTTCTGACTTATTTCTGATAAATTCCACCCATGTTAATATTAAATAGTCATCGATTACTAGCATGAAATATTGTTCTCCTCCTAGTGTTTATGTTCGAGAAGGCCCGCATAGATCCATACGAACTAGTTGTAAGGGATTATTGCTTGATATTTTATCTTTGACTTTGAATGATATTCGTGTTTGTTTTCTGATCTAGGTGGATGTTGGTGGCCACCCACCTATCCCACTTGGACCCCCACAATTGTCTCTTTCAATTTTTCAGTTTTCGTAATTGTAGCACAATTTACTATTTTTAGCAATTTGTGGGTCTTAAACTTTCGGAGTTGTTTTGAGGCCCTAAACGACGTTTTTTTGAAAATCTGGGAGCAACATGGGACCATGTACCAATGTTGCTCTTCCCAAAGTTGTAGTGCTCAGATAGATCTTTCTAACGAGTTATTGTACGCATCAAACAAAGATCGGGTGCCAAAGTTATGACCCCGAGAAGTTGATGTACCAACTTACCCAAAGGGTTAGGTTTTGGGATGTTAATGGTTTTCCATTGTTTATCAACAATAAATAGGCCTTCGAGCCTCATTGTAACATAGTTCAGAGGCATGTAGCCACCACATCTCTTCTCAGAGATAAGCTACCATCGCCCTAGCTGGTTTATTTCCATTGTTGTTTGTAAGCATATTTCAGTGTTTTACATTAATGAAATGAAGTATTATTTCCGCCGCATCTCTATGTTTATGGTTATCTCTGTAATTTGTTGCATCCCTGCTTAAATCCAGATCATTTTCCCATTTGACATGACTTGCAGATAGTGTTTTGAGGCCTTTTTATTGTTGGTAGATCCCTGAATTATTTCTTCTTATTGAGTTTGATGATGTGATCAAACTTGAGATGCCCAAATCTCATATGCCATAGCCAAGATTCATCTTTTTTGCTGATGTATCATTCCTCATTCTCTTCTTTCAAGATATATACATTATTCTCAGTTCAAACTCCTTTAGCCAAAACCTTCCATGTAGATGTTGACCTGATTTCAAAATCTTGATCTCTAAAATGAACATCACAGCCTTTGTCACACACGTGAATTACACTCAACAAGTTATGTTCTAGACCATCTACAAATAATACATCTTGCGCCTTTCCTCTTCCTTTGTTTAGACTGACTATACCCTGTCCTCTAATTCTTCCTGATTCATCATTACCGAATGTGACATTTCCAGTTTTATTTTCATTCAGGGAAACAAACTTTCTTTTATCTCTTGTCATATGTCTATAGAAGCCAGATACCATTTATTATTTTGATATTGAGCGTATAGAACTAAGTCACACTTGTCAAGTTTCTTTTCTTCTACCTTTTTTCTCCATTGCATGCATCCAATTGTTTTATACATATTCTGAGATGTTAATCTATTGTCTTTAAGCTTATATTAATATGAATTGTGCCCAAGGTGGTGACAATAGAAACATTCAGTGATATCAAGGAGTGGAGCCAATACATTTTTGTCTAGAGTCATATTTGTTTTAATGTTTATGAATCCATTCTTTCTCATCTTAAAATTTCCAAAATTAATTCTTCTGACATATGCTCTACAATTTATGGATTTATGTCCAAATTTTTTACAACAATAACAATATCCATAAAATAAATATATATACTTGGTAGTGGATGTTGTTTGCAAATCTAACCAACTTGACATTTGATAACCCTGTATATTGAAGAAGTGTGGTTTCTGATAGGTTGTGTTTTGATTGTCCATTTATTTTGCCTTATGTACTACACTGACAATGTTCCTTTGCAGTTGTTCACTTGATGTTGAAGTGTTGTTCAAATTTTTATTCTTAGATTGATGTGAGTTATCATCCTCTCTCCTAGAATCTCTTACAAAGGTGATTGTCTATTTATCCTCTGCCTTAGATTTAGTGGATTCTCCTTCATAAGCTAACCATGTCTTTATGAGTGGAGACCTCTGAGAATTCAATAACACATCTAGTTTTTTAGATCCTTTTATCTGCTAAATATTTATGTTTAGTTCAGTTTGATATTTCTCTAACTTTTTCTTTAGACATACCGACTCTTCCTCCAGTCTTTCACATTCCTGGTTTTTCCTTATTCTCTGCTGCAGTAAAATGTCTTCCACGTTATTTTCTTATTCAAGTTCAACTTTCAACTTGATAATGTCTTCTGAATTTGATTCTTCCTTTACATATTTTAATAGGATCTCTTTATACTTGATATTCTTTATTTTAATCCTTTCTATTTCATTTAGGGCACCGATTAACTCTCCCTCAAGGTCTATGTCACCTTCCTCTTCTTCTTCATATTCCTAGAAATCCTTTTCAAGTTCTTCCAAGGCCATCAGTATAAATTCACTCATTCCATATTCACTAGAGGATTCATTAGAACTTTCAAATCCACCTTTATCTTCTTGAGCATAGAAATTTTCCTTTTTGAATTGTCTTTCTTTTTGCATTTTGTTAGACTTGTTCTTCTCATTCCTTTTAAACTAATTCTCCTCTTTCTTCAAAGGGTATTTTGATGCATAATGTCCCACTCTTCCACAATTAAAACACTCAAATGGAAGTTTTCCTTTATACTTACCTGTGCCTTTCTTCAACCGTTTGATGAATTTTGCTTCTTCTTCATCAGAATCTGAGCATGATTTCCCTTTTATTCTATGGGCTTGTCTACCTTGAAAGCTACCTCTTTATTGGTTGCCTTCTCTTTTGGAATTCTCATCTCATATGTTGTCAAAGAGCCATGTAGTTGATCTTTGTTCAATGTATTAAAGTTTGTTGTTTCTTCCATAGTTGAAACCATAGGATTGAATTTAGAGGGTAATGACCTCAAATTTTTTTGAACTATTACACCTTCATTGATTATTTCACCTAGACCTAGTGTGATATTTACAACTTCATCAACTTTTAAAAATAATTTAGCTATATCTTCATCTTCATTCCTTTTTAACATATTAAACTAAGTTCTATACACTTGTAATTTGGCCATCTTCACCTTTTTATCTCCTTGATGAATATTTTCTAATTTATCCCAAATATCTTTAATTGTTTCACAATGCATTACTTTGATAAATTTAGACTCACATAGACCACTTAGAAGTGCATTCATAGCTTTTTCATTAGCTATAAAGTTTAGTTTGGAATCTTCGTCACTAGTTGTTTCCTTTGGTTCTTCATACCCCATCAACACAACAGACCAGACTTCTATTCCTGGGGACATTAAAGATGTCTTCATTCTTACCTTCCAGAAGGTAGAGTTTGTACCAGTAAATAGAGTGGCCTTATTTGTTGATCATCCTTCTTGAATAACCATTTTACTTACTTAGGACCTCCTTCCAGTTGTTAGACTGTTACTAAAGGAACTGGCTCTCATACCAATTGATATTTAAGATGGGAAATTACTGAGAGGGGGTGTGAATCAGTAATTTAAATCCTATATTTTTTTTAACTTAACCTTCTTCTTATGTAGTTAATGATTTGTGTTTGTGCTCAATAGTTATTGAATTCCTTTTGCAGATTTCAAGGAGAGAGGTTTGCATATTTGTTTACCAAGAATTCAAAGCATTCACACAACATGCAAGAATTAAACACATGCAGACACTAAATATAAGTGGAAACCTCAAAGGGAGAAAACCACAAAGTTTAGGCTGAAAGTGATGTGAAGGCAAGCTTCTACTCCTTTTTATATCATATTTTTGTAGGCTCCAACCTACAAGACACTCCTACCTCAAAGGAAGCTACAACTCCCACAAGTTTTTCGTAGGCTACAACCCATGGGAGACTCCTACCTCAACAAGCTACAACATGTTCATTTTCAAGCTACAATATAGGAAAGAATAGAAATTTCTCAAGTCACAAATGTTGGTTACCTCATATCCAATTTTGTTGTCAAGTTTTCTGTTGAACTGCTTCTTCTTTTCACTCTTCTTCTTTTCTGCTACTTCTCATTCCTTCTCTGATGCAGACCACTTCCATTCAAAAATAAGATCAACAGTTTCATTCCACATTGTATCTTTTATGAGCAAGCCCTCTTGGTTGTTTGTATTCTTTGGAGGAATGAGAAATGAAGCATAGTCTCTTGGACTTCCAAAACTACTCACAAGCTTGGTTTTTCATTTTCAGTTCGGAAAATTATTTGTAATATAAAATAGAGCTAAACTAACAGCTCATACAGTAATAATTACAAGAGAAAAATCATATTTGGATTATCTACATTTTCTGTTCAAACAAATATATATATATTTCAACTTTTGTCTCAATGTTTAGCCTTCACATTGATTAGCATAGAATTTGCACTTCACATCACTTTCAACCTTCTATATTTAGCATTCAACATTTATGTACACTTTCCATTCAACATAAATTATCACCAATGTTCTTAGTGACATCAATAATGTTTATCGATATTAATCAATAAGCTTAATCTTGACATCAAAGCCAATATTGCCAACGAGGAAATCTAGACTCAGGGCTTGAGATACTCAATGATGATGAGTATGCTAAGTTAAATACTTCCAAAATGAGATAGGACCTATCAAGAATATTTTAAAGATGATTTTATACCTTAAATGGGACTTTTATATCCTTGATGGGCCTAATTTAGGGCTTACACTAGACCCAGGGTTTTAGGATATACTTGGGAAGGAATTCCTCTAAAGTGTTGACTACGTCATGGTAAGACAAAATAAAAGGTGTCTTGGGATTTATTCCACTAAATGCTAAGTTGAATGACCCTCAAGAAAACCAAAAATCCAAAATATTAAAGCTAGGTCTCCCTTCTAGGGCACACCTTGGACATCACAATTTATAGAGAATCCACTGTGAGAACTCAACCAAATTCTGAGATCCTTTAGAGAAAACATTAAGGAAGAGTCTTATCCAAATGATTTCTCAAAATTCCTTCTCTAATGAAATTCACGGGATTCCCTAAATAGTCGTCTGAAGGGGAGGGGTCGAAAACTTGGAGAGAAAAGAAAGAGAAATGAGAGGGTGATCACCAATGTTCATGAAACAGTGCCTTTTCCCTTTGCTATGAAGAATATGATGATTCTAAATTTTCCAAATTCGTCTTCAAGGAGGCTACCTAACAACCACTCTTTAACGATTACCTACTCAATATATATAGTTTTTCATGGAAGAAGAACAAAATCCCTATAGAAATTATGGTCTATATTTGGAACTGTTCATGAAGTTTTAATTCAAATCACAAGACAAAAACCTACTCTACTCCTCTGCAGAAGTTAATTTACAATTTAGAACAAAAATTTTGGACATGCAATAAGAAATAACACACATGAACACAATATTTTTCCTAGGGAAATAAATCTCGTAAAAACCCCAATGCTTGCTTGCATTAATCCGATGAATAGAGATGTATTACAACTACTTTGCTCCATTGAGCACAACCTGCAAGTGAATAACCTATCTCTCTACTCACTGAGAATATATAACCCAGACTTAGTCAATTTTTGCCTCTTCTTGAGCCCCTATTTCATTTGCAAAATTCTTGAGAAATTAGGCCCCTATTATTTATGAATTTCTCCAAATGGATTATGCAATTCCCAAGCTTGATCATGTTACTCCATGGAACAATTCTACACTCAAGACTAGTCTAGAACTGATGTTACACTTCCTTCAAATCTCCACCACAACTAAGGAACTCAAATTATCTGCATGCACTAGATATTTTTGCCTTATTGGTCAATTAAATAGATGATCACTGGGTTTGATTGAAGTCCCACTACGCAACTCACATTCCACTAGTTCCCCCAATAGTTGGAACTAGTTTAATTGAAAACAACTTGAGATAATTGACTTTGATTGCTACAAATTAGCAATCACACATGCTTAACTAAACTCTATCTCCTTCAACTCAAATTTTCTAAGTGAATTGGGTAACGCAATGCATGCCACACAAGTTAACTGCATCCAAGTTGTCTTTTGAGGTGGAAATTCAAATTTTCTCATTTTAATCAAGGCAAAATCAAATTGAGAATTTCTTGATGCATTTTTCAACACTCCCTCTCAGGAATAAAGGGATTATCAATCACCCCTATCCTGCACTATGGAACTCAAACTTCCCACTTAACAAAGCATTTTTCAAAATGTCAGCATCCTGGTCCTTTTTCAGAATATAGTGTAGCAACATTATTCGACTATGCACACAATCTCGTAAATGGTGATACCAAATATCTATATGCTTGGATCGATTGTGAAAAAATTGATTCTCATAGAGCTCGATCAAACCCTGATTATCATAGTAGATCACAGTTGGATCCATCATCTAACAAAATAATCCAACAAGTATCTTTCTCATCCAAATTGCCTCACATGTTGCTTGATTTGCAGCCAAGTATTCTTCTTCTGCTGAGTTGAGAGCCACAAATATTTGCTTCTTGTTGTACGAGGAAACAACTACGGACCCAACACTAAAAATTCCACTTGATGTACTCTTCCGGTCTGATGGAATCCCTGACAAATATTCATCTGTGAAGCCACACAACTTCATTCCCTTTGTCCTTCTATGACATAGTCCAAATTGGGTAGTGCCTCTCAGGTACCGTAAAACATGCTTAGCTTCTTTCCAAAATAATTTGGTTGGCCTAACGATTGCTTGGCTTATCTGGTTGACTCCATATCACATATTTGGTCATGTGTTCACAAGATACATGAGTGAACCCACTAGCTGTCAATAAATGGTAGCATCCACTTCCTCACCTGAAGTGGCATACTCCTTCCTCCAGTTGGTCACTAGAGGTGTCTCCATGGGTTTGTAACTCTCGATGAAAAATCTTTGTAGTATCTCATTTGCATACTTTCCTTGAGAGACAAACAGTTCTCCATCGCCTTGCCATACTTCCAACCTGATGAAGTAGTGCATGAGACCCATGTCCTCCATTTCAAATTCTCTTGCAAGGTCTGATCAGTTTCTCATCACCAGCTAAAATCAAATCACCAACATATAATACAATAATAAGAAATTTACCTTCTACCAATATATGATAGACGTTTGCATCCGCTTCACTATTTGTGAAGTCAAAGTGCAAATTGGTGAGATGGCTATCAATCCTGGTGTTCCAAGCTCGAGGTGCTTGTTCGAGACCATACAATGCTCACTTGGGTCTGCACACATGAGACTCCTGATCAAGTGTCTCAAAGCCTTCTAGTTTCTAGATTCACACCTCATCCTCAATAATCCCATTGAGAAATATTTTCTTTATATCCATTTGGTGGATCTTCCACCCCATCTACGTAGCCAATGCAAGAATTTATCAAATAGATGAGTACCATGCTACAGAAGAAAAGGTCTCCACATGGAATTTTGATTTTGTTTACTTCCCCAACGTACATCCTTTGCATACATCCTACTACTGAAGTTCTCCCTTAAGGAGGTCAATGGTTATTTGTTGCATAATCTTCAAGCCGCCATGATGCAAATGGCCAGTCTTTTATGCCAAATTTCATCGACGTCGCAACATTGCACTTTCTCCGCCTTAGTGCTTAATGTAGCATAGTACTCCACATTTAGCATATATACGTTCTTCACACAAACCCCGATCTGCTTCACCTGTCCCGTGTGTAACACCCTCCTCCACATCTAAGCAAGTAACTGACCAATTGGGGTAAACATGTGATGAGAGGCTACTATGATCTGATTCAACCTTCTAGGTCACCTTAAGGAAGTGGAACCAACAAAACACAACCAAATAGCCCATCCACACATCCTATAGAACCTCCAGGGGCTACCCCACCTTTCCAAGTGACCAACCCCTAAGGAAACTCAACAATTCAAGGATCTAGAGCCCCATTCACTCCCTTGCCAAGCCCTCCAAGTGTTTAAGGGTTCCAGTTGCTCCCATGAGCCTGCCTAACTGTGACTATAGCCTTTTCTACGAGTGCTATGCCAGCGACTCTGATATTTAAGGAGAAGTTCAAGGGCTAAGATCCATTCATTGCCTAGAACTTCATGGAATTTTGAGAAATGAAAAGAAACATAGAGACAATGATGCCAATAAAAATTCTTGAACAAACACTTGACTAGACCCCTACTAGCCATGACATACATTTGATCAAACATGTCACAAATATGCATTCTACAGGTTTAAACAACATATCTAAGCACAGGGGTCTTATACTTATATGAGAATTGCTTAGAAGCATTGATGCCTTATCACATTAGTTGCATTATCATATATTAGCTCATAGATTCATTACTCAATAATTTACAAATCAAAGCATGATTAGAACCATACATTTTCACTGTCATGAAACATATTCATAGCCATCATATAAACAATAGAAATAATGAGGATATAACAACCATAAATGCCACATATAATCCAATACTTTTACAAAGAAAATACCAAGGAAAAGAACTCTTATTAATGAATGAAAAATCCAACCTGGTATGGGAATACCACATTCCACCCGACCGTCGATTGGCTAAGCCAAGTCTCTCTTCAGCCAATCACCCCTGTGCCATATTCCAAGCATGAATGTGGGACTCAAATCAAAAGAACCAACCAGGGATTCCCAAGGTTAAACCACCTCACCCTCATCAATATAATCAAGCTTTACCATGATCCTCACTCGATCACTAGGCCATAAAAAAGCATGGATGCCACCAGATTACTCCACCTACACCATGAGGAATTTTCATGTCTCCTAGTCTCTAGGCTTTATCGTAATCTAGAGTCTGATCTAGAGATCACTAGGACATAATCGAGACATCACCCTCCAAGATTTATCTTATATCCTGTCATTCACCGGAAAGGATTCCTACGCCTGATCAAAGGCAACTACCTCTAGGCTTTACCATATATCCCTCCATTCACCGGTTGAGGATTCTTAGGCCCACTAAGGCACAAAATTCCTGGCTTTACTGCAACCCAAAGTTTGTTTCATGGGTTACTAGGCCAGTGGATTTACCACAATCGACATTCTAGTTTAGGGATCACTTGGCCATGTGTTTTTTCATTCATACATCCACCTCACTCAACTTCGAATCCATCCGGAAATCCAGCTCAACAAAAACATGAGAAGCCCATCTCATCATGGCTATCCAAAAATGGAAAAACTAGGATGAAAAACATTGTCACACCTGGCAAAACACATGCCCATGACAGCAAGAGAACCAAGAATACATATGCATAATCATGCATTCGAAATATAGCAAGAAAATCACATATGAAAATCGATACCTGCAAGTAAACTCATTGTAGCTGCTTGATATTGCTCTTTCTTGCTTGATATTTGCTTCCTCTTTGCCTTCTTTTCCTTTCTTGATCCAATGTTGAGGTGCTCCAAGAAAACTCTAAGTATCTAAGACTATGAGAGAGAGAGAGAATAGAGAGGTAACTCCAAAATTGAACTGACCAAAAGCGATGAACTGATCCTTTGAAGCCTTTTTATTAATTTGGCCTCTATTTTCTTCATTTTCCTCCTCACATGCAACATGTGACCTTTCACCTTCCTTTGCTCCTAATTTCCATTATTTTCATAAATAAATTGCCAAAAATTCCATTTTTTCCTTTCCAAAGCCTTTGTCATTGCCTTTGCCAATTTCCTTACCCATAATAACTAAAATGAACACCCACACTAGGGTGTTTTTCCCAACATTCATCTTGAAATAAGTGTCCCATAATCGTGGTTATTATTTTTCCTTTATAAACTTTTATTACATGGAATTTTCAATAGGGTTGTTATAGAACCCTCCCCCTTGGGGGAACAATGTCCTCAGTGTTCAATGACACATATAACAGGCAATACTGCTGAAATAAAAACATAGTACCCATGGATCTTTATAACTTATCGTGTTGTAGTATTTACAATGATTAACTTGTTGAGAAGCAAACCAACATACAACATAACAACATGACACCCATACCGCTTATTGGAGCTTTATAAAACAACTTATGGTGGTATTTACATCAATATGCATATGTATATTTACCAAAACACCACATAAAACATATATCAAGGGCATTCACTCAACTAGCAAATAAAGAAGGATACATATCCCACATCTAATCCGCCATCTCCCATTTAGCTTCATCGGGCCTAAATTACTTCTATTCCACTTTAAGCTACTCAATTTCTCAGTTTCGAAGCATGAGCACCTTTCTCTGCAATATAGACTGAGGTTTTAGATGGAATTCTCCATTTGACTCCACCTGTAATAAGAACCAGTCAATCACATGATCAACATCTATAACATACTTCTTAAGTAATGACATATGGAAAACATCATGGACTTTCACTATCGGAGGCATTGCAAGTCGATAGGCTATTGGCCCAATCCTTTCAGGAATCTTGAAAGGTCCAAAAAATCGAGGTGCTAGCTTAGTGCACAATCCAATCTGCAAGGAGATCCTCTTTGGCTTGATGTGCAAGTACACGTATTCCCCAACTTGAAACTACTTAAACAACCTGTTCCGATCTAGATAGCTTTTCTACTTGCCTTGTGTTGTCTTTAGATTCTTCTTGATTATCTGCATTTCTTATTCCATTTTTGCTAAGATGTCCGGTCCATTCAATACCCTATTCACCTGGCCACTCCATCTTATGGGAGTATTTTAACTTTTCCCATACAATGCCTCAAATAGACTCATCCTCAATGATTCCTGGTAACCATTATTGTAACTGAACTCAACCAATGGAAGGTACTCCTCCCATCTCTTTTATTGATGCATCACATACATCCTTAACATGTCCTCTAGTATCTTGTTGACCCTATCTATCTATCCATTTGTCTACAGATGATAAGTTGTATTGAAGGCCAACTCTATACCTAACCATGCAAACAACTCCTTCGAAATCTTGGAAGTCAACTTTGCATCCTTGTCTAACACAATCTTCTTTGGGACACCATGCAATTTGACCACATCTCTAATGAACATGTGTGCCACATCGCTAGTTGAATATGTAGCCTTCATTGGAATGAAGTGTGCTACCTTAGTCAACCTTTCCAACACAACCATGATGGAATCTTGTTGTCTAGAGGTCCTCAACAAACCTGTAACCTCCCATTTCCATTCTGGAATTGAAATTGGTTGTAGTAGTCCACCTAGATTCGCACACTCTCCCTTTACCTGTTGATAGTCCAAACATCTAGCCACAAACTATGCCACATGCTTCTTCAGATTCGGCGAATAATAAAACTTATTCACTGTTGTCAATGTCTTTTGGTAGCTTGGGTGACCTGAATACGGTTTCACATGAAAGTCCCTCAAGATGATCTTCTTGAACTTACTATTTTTTGGCACATATATCATGCCCCTAAATATAATCAATCCATATACTCTCAGATGATAACCTGAATCCTATGCACATGTAGTTATACCTATACCACTACATGTACCTACACTTGTACTCCACTATAACCTGTGCATAAGCTCTCTATACCTGTCATCTTGCTGACCTGGCTATAAAATTTGATCTTGTAAGTCTGTACCATAAGTACACATAGTTGCAATTTGATTTACCTATATCCGCCTACTAAGAGCATCTACAACCCTATTCTCGTTACCCTTGATATACCTGATCTCAAAGTCAAACTCACTAATCATGGCCAACCATCTAGCTTGCCTGGAATTCGGATTCGGCTGGTCAAACAAGTATTTCAACCCACTATGATCACTCATCAATATAAAACTCTTTCCAAGAAGATGGTGCCTCCACATCTTCAACGCATGAATGATCACAACCAACTCAATATCATGTTTCATATAGTTCTTCTTGTGCTCATTCATTTTACGCAATTCATAACATACTGCTTATCCCTCCTGCATAAGGAATCCACCAAGCCCTCTCTTGCAAGCATCTATGCACACTACAAACTCTTTTTCTGGGTCTGTAATCTTTAACACTGGAGCGTTTGTCAACAACTACTTTAACTGCTCAAAATTTGTTGCACATTCCTTTGTCCATTCAAATTTCTTACCTTTTCTCTGTAATGACGTAATAGGATATGAAATTTGGGAGCAGTTCTCCCTGAACCTCCTATAATAGCCTACTAGCCCCATGAATTATTTTACCTCATCCACACTTTTAGGTGTTGCCCATTCCATATTAGGGTTTTTGCAAGCTCCAGAATTTCATCTAAAACTTGTCATCGTGGAAGTTTCACTATAACTTGTTCGCTACAAAGTTTCAGAAGCTAAAAAAAAAACCCATTTGAGAAGAAAACGGTTTAAATCTTGGGTCCAAATTTTAGATCTTGTCTTGCTATATTTTCGGATATATGATTGAGGAAGTTAGGGTTTTTGCAAACTCCTAAATTACATCTTAAATAGGTGACCTTGGGAAAATCATCATAACTTTCTCTCTGAGCATCAGATTGAAATTTCGTAATAAGTTACAGAAAGAGGACAGACTGTAGTTTTCTTTGTATATTTTTCAGATCTGAAGGTTGAAACAGTGACACGTGGCACTTCATACAAGTTCAATCTTCTGAAAAGATATATAATTAGGTCATCTTGGGAGATTGTGCATAACTCTCTCTTGGAGAATCTAATGTCGATCAGATTGGTGGCATTCAAAAGAGGACGCAGAGGGCTACTACAGGTCGCAATTTCAAAACTTAAAGATCCCAAAGTATAGAGTTATAATTGTTTCAATATTGAGCTCCTAAAATCAAGAAAAAGTGAGATGAAGAAGCTTGATGGCAAGGATCCAGTAAATTGGATACTACAGATGGAGCAATATTTTGATCTACATGAGGTGCAACTGTTACAAAAGGTACGTATTACATCTTCATATTTAGAACTGGATCAATTTTTATGGTATAAAGGGCTTTGTTCTCATAAACCACTTGTTACATGGTCAATTTTCACAGAGGAAATGATAGCACATTATGAGGATACAAAGAGAAACACCTTCTTTAGCCAATTGATAAATCTCAAAAAAAAGTGTTCAATGGCAGAGCACATTGAGGACTTTCAAAAATTGAATATAAGGGAAAATGATATTCTAGAGAAGCAAAGGATTAATGTCTGCATAGGGACTTTAAAGAATAACATTCCACATGAGGCTCGTCTTTGGAAACCTAATTCATTGGAGAAGGCATTCAGGTTGACAAGAAAAGTGGAAAGCAAAATTATGGAAACAAGGAATTCTAATGCTCACAACTATAAACATGGAAGCGTTTTTTCTCCTAGCCTTCCACAACCTACAAGAGTGACACTACAACAATTGGAAGAAAAAAGAGCAAAAGGACTTTGTTACAATTGTGATAATTGTTATAATTGTGCTAAGAGGAAATAATTTTACATTGATTGTGAAGAGGGGGAAGAAAAGGATCAAGAAACATCAAAAGAAGATGATATACACCAGGAACCAACCCTAGAGAAAGAAGAAATGAATCCTACCATATCTTGTAAAACATTGGCAAGAATTACCACTCCTCAGACTCTCAAGATAGAAGGACATATCAGGAAGAAAAAGGTTCAAGAAGTGAAAGGTCACATCGAGAAAGAAGAAATGAATCGGACCATATCTTATAATGCAATGACCAGAATTACCAATCCTAAAACTGTCAATATAGAAGGACATATCAAGAAGAAAAAGGTTCAAGAAATGAAAGATCACATCGATCATCAAGAAATGAATCTGACCATATCTTGTAATGCATTGAAAGAAATTACCACTCCTCAAACTCTCAAGATAGAAGGACATATCAAGAAGAAAAAGATTCAAGAAGTGAAAGATCACATTGAGCATCAACAACAAGTTGTCTAACTTTCAACGGATAACGCCACTTTGGTGTGGAATCAAATGAAACAACAAGCAAATCAACATCACAGTGAAAGAAGTTTTGATGTAGGCGATTGGGTATTTTTACGGCTACATCTCAAGCAATCTATTTATGAGAAGGAAATGTTGGCAATACTACATGCACTTAAGAAATGGTGACCTTACCTAATGGGA
>APFE030447472.1:261149-286139 GCA_000404065.3 Pinus taeda
TTATGTCAACTCTGATTATATTATGACCCCTTAGACTCCTATATATAGAAAGGAGGTCTTGTCATTTGTATCATCAAATAATTGTTCATTTGTGTAATGTAAAGAAGGTTGCCCCCTCGAAGAGGTTGAATTCCAAGGCGTTGATATATCTTTTCTATCTTTTTGTGAGCTAGTTTCACAACACATTCTTAGAATATATCAAAATGTCATCAAGGAATAGAACAAAAAACTTGTCTAGATAAGGACGCAACACACTATTCATCAAGCACATAAAGGTAGTTGGAGCAATATTCATTCCAAATGGAACTACAAAAAACTCATAATTCCAATACTTGGTTTGGAAAATTGTCTTGTAAATTTCCTCTTCCTTGATACATACCTGGTGATACCTGAATATCAAATCAATATTTGAGAACACTACTACTCCCTTCAACTGATCAAATAAGTCATCAATCCTTGGCAACAAGTACTTTTTCTTGATGGTCACCTTATTCAATTGCATGTAATCAATGCATAACTTGAGAGTACCATCTTTCCTCTTCACAAATAAAATCGGTGCACCCCAAGGTGATACACTTTTCCTAATGTATCCCTTGTCAAGCATTTCCTTCAACTGCAACTTCAACTCTACCAACTATGGAGTGCTCATTTGATATGGTGCTTTTGATGTTGGTGCTGGCCAATTCAATGGAGAATTCTACTTCTCTATGAGGTGGAAATGTGTATTGTAATAACACATGCCTTTTCTTGCGACTGCATTTTTCCTGCATAGTTGTCACCATCCTAATTGATGTTTCTTTCTTCTTACCCTGCAAGATTCTTTGCTCCCCGTTGTCATCCAAGCACTCAATGGATTTGTAATTAGAATCCATTTTTGTCCTATGAAGATATAACCGTCCCATATCCAAAAGCATATTATATGACCCCAACGATAATATGTTCACATGTGTTGAAGTAGGCATACCATTCAACTCAAATGCACAAGCTATTACCCAATTATATACTCTCTTGTTTGTACTTGTAGTCAACTTCACTAACTAGGATTATGCATGCACTTATTTATTCAAACCACACTTATCCACCAAGAATTATGGGAATTTTGAGGTCTAAAATGGGCCTCGTAACTAAATTATCAAATAATAGTGGAAATAATAAAATAATATTAGATTACATCATTAAATTTTAGAGGGCAAAAAGAAAAACTAATTTTTCAACTCGTATTTTCAACTTATCTCCCTATGGGTTTACTCAAATTTCGATCGAAAACACTCGTTAGAAGAAAAATTTGATTCGTCATCCAAGGATTACCCATGTTCCATACTTTCAATGGACCCTTCTACATGAAAAATGACAAATACATGAAAAATGTGATTGCAATCATGTTTTTTCATGTATTTGTCATTTGTCATTTAGCAGGTGTTATCACCTAGATTGACCTCAGGCTGAAAGGAGGCAATGTGAGGGTAACCACAAACTAAGCTTAGCCAAGTAACTAGCCCTACTAGACCGGGAGAGGGCTCTCTCTGTAAGGATCTCAGTCAAGATGACTGGATCAGGTAAAGGATTTTAGGCTAGGTATAGTAGCTCGAAGTTTTGATTGGATTTTGTAGAGGTTTTACCGGATTAGTTGGAGCTGGGCAATTTAGGTCTGGGAAATTAGGTCAGAAATGCAGGGTGTTCTATGGGGCAAGGTAGGCAGAGGCTTTAGCACTCTTGGGCTTGATGGGGTGAGATGTTTTAGACTGGCGAGAAGCTAATAAGGGCATGTGACAATCATGGATGCTTCTTGGACTGCAGAAAACATGGATTGGTGAATGATTTCCCAAGGCAGAGCATTGATACAATGGATTCTACCTATCAAACTTGAAAACATTAAACTAGAAGTAATGAAATGATTAATGGCATACATAAAACATATAAATATATAATCACAAAAGAAGAAATTGTACTAGAACTCCATACGACAGGGATCCCATAAAAATAGCTGCAATTCTTATTAATTTCCTGCAAACTGCTTACAAAGGTGTACAATCAAGCTCTGAGCATCCACACTGAGCCCAACCAGAAAAATGACTAAGAAACTATATGATATAGGCCTCAAAACAATTAATCCTAGCCTAAGGGGTCAAATCCATGAGAGGAGGAGCAGTTTCACAAAAGACTGAACTAATAGCTAAAGACTAGGGTGGTCAAACTGACTCATCCTTAATATGAAGCAAATTGATTCATTACATGCCACTTAGGCCATTCATATGATTTATCTACCCTAGGTAACAAAAATACACTTTAATTACATCATCATTATTAATTACATCAGTGGAAAGTCAAAATCCCACAGGTGAAAAGTATTTTCTAGAGAGAAACAGTGAAAAATTTGGCTACCTGTCAAGTGCGCAGCGCCAGTGTCAAACGCGTAGCGCCTGAAGGAAGTGCACAGTGCCATCTTCAAAGTGAGTTTTGACTACCTTCCTAATGTCAAAATTAGCTCAGGGTAGCTCATTGGAAAGCTTATCTTATCTAGTTTTGAAAACTACCCCTAGCTCCCAAATGGAGCTTGATTTTCCCCTCCAAAACTGCAATCTCCCAAGACTGCTCAAACGCGCAGCGCCTGGCCCAGAAAATAGGCAGAAACATGATTTTTAGGTGTTTTTTGCCTTTTTCACCTAGTATTTTTTACTTTCAAATCTGGAAACATGGTTTTCTTGAGTGTAAATGTTTTTCTAAATCTAATAGTGGTGGCCATTCCTCCAAAAGATGCCCCAAAAAAGTGTGCAGCGCCCTAGGCACTGCACGTTTGACCAAGGGATTGATACAAAAATTGCCTGAAGGAAGTGCACAGCGCTAAGAGGAAACGCGCAGTGCCACTTTTAGGTCCCTTTTGGCTACCTTCCCGGTGTTAAAATCAGGAGTGGGATAGCTCATTGGAAATCTTGTTGAGTCTGCTTTCCATAACATCTTGAATTTTTCAATTTGGAGTTCATTTGCCCTGACAAAAGCTCAATCTCCCAACATTGGTCAAAATGTGAAGAATGAGGCTGCCAAAATGTAGAGTGTTGTTGCAGTCAACTTTTGGAGGTTTTCCTCAACTCCAAATTGAGTTCATTATATTTCATTGGAAAGCTCTCTATGTCTAGTAATAATTTGACTCATCAAGCAAGTCTTTTGGACATTCTAGCTAGGAGAAAAAGGGATTTTTTCAAAGTCACTCCAGAAGTGTAGTAACTCTCTTGAGGCAAATGATGTTTTGGAAATTTCTCCCAAACCATGAGACCTGTGTAAAAATTGAAGGAGTTTTTTCTTCTTGAGTCTATGATGGACAAGAAACTCTCTCAATTTTGTCAGATTCATATTTTCTTGCTCAGAAACATCATTTGAATAAAACCTATCCCGATGTGTGGAACAGGGGATTTGTAGAAATGAAGGGAAATGAAGGGGATGAGGGGCTTCTAATTTCTTAAGAATTTTTTTTGGAAGTAGGTAAGGATGTTAGGAAGCAGGCGAAAGTGGAATTTCAAAGATTGAGTGAGGGGAAGGGGTCCAAAATGGAAAAACATAGGCCTAACCTCGAAAAGTGTCAAATTATAGCAATAAGCTAGGGTTTTTGGGAAAATGATGAATTTAAGGGACTTCAGTGATGGAAAGTGTTTAAGAATGTATTTTAAGGGTATGGGAAGGTGTATGAGCATTAGGATACAATTTTTGTTGATGATTTGACCATCCAAGGAAAATTACCTTCAAAACCCTAGGAGAAGGAAATGAGCCTTACCTAAGTGCAACTGAAGCACAAACAAGGTGTAAAATGACCCATTAGAACCTGAAATTATGATGAAAACTCTTTGAATGATGGTACACTCAGCCAAATGGTGACGTGGACCAATACTTGGAAAATTTAGGAAGGAGAGAAAACAATCCTAGACCCAATACCTAGTGACCAAATTTTACTTGAAGACTCACTGAAATGACAAAAATTTGACTTTGACACCCCAAGACCACTTTGTAAGAGCATGTTGGATTACTGGTGGAAGGCTGCAAATACTGACACTAATAGTAGGGTCCATCGAGAGTATGGAACATGGGTAATCCTTGGATGAGGAATCAAATTATTCTTCTAACGAAAGTTTCCGCTCGAAATTTGAGTAAACCCATAGGGAGATAAGTTGAAAATATGAGTTGAAAAAGTAGTTTTATTATTTTATTATTTTTTAATATTTTTAATCCAAAAATGGTGAATCATCCCCCATGGTTGACATCATCATCTTGAATCCTATTTCTTCTTATAAAGTTTATTTTGGTTGTACATTTTTCTTAGGAGGCCCATTTTAAACCTCAAAATTTCCCTAATGTGAAGGTTTACATAACTATAATTTGATCCAGTGATAATCAAAATAGAAAAAACTTAATCACAAAGCTTACCATCCATCTCAATGATAGATGCTTGATGATATGCTTGCCTATTATCGAAAAATTGCATAGATATGAGGAATTCTCTGCCTGGCATCCCTAACACTCTGCACCTCCTATACACTATAGATCTAAGGCCTACCACCCTGATTCTGTGGACAATCCCTCTTAAGATGCTCCTTACCACATGTACAACACTCCAACTGTCCAGTACCATCACCTCTATTCTGTTTTTGTGTCCCATGTCCCTGTCTAGATGCATTGAACTTCTTATACAGTGCAACATTCTAATTTTCTTCTCCATTCTGAGGCCTTGTTCTTTTCTGCTTCCATTTATCTTTACTTTTATCTTTCCCTTTCCATCCTTGCTGTGATTTTGTCTTACGCTTTGATTGTTCATAGCAATGCTTTAGTTTCCCAATAACTTTCTCAAGTGACTAAGGCTCATCATACTCAATCTAATCTCTAAATGCTAATGGAAATCCACTGATAAATCTTTGAACTTTAGCCTTTTCATATTTAAGATACGGTACATACCTCAATAGCTCCAGGAACTTGGCCGTATACTCCTCATTTGTAATCAATCCCATTTTGATCTGACATCATTCATTGGCTTTGTTGTCGTAGTACCTTTCTGAAAAGTACTTCTTTGTGAAGAGTCCCTTGAATTCATGTCAGCTCAATTCCTTTGTCCTGATGTATCTAACCCTTTTTACGTCTTCCCACCAGATATTTGCTTTCCCTTTGAGGCTGAAGATAGTTATTCCAACCTTCATATTCTTTGTATGCTCATGTAGTTCAAAGAACTTAATCATGCCAAGTAACCAAGCCTCGAAATCCTAAGGCTTCTTCAACTCTACATCAACAGTAGGTGGCTTCTCTTTCTAAAACTCATTTGGCAAGTATCCCCTATCACACCTCCAGTAAGGGTGATGACAATCATGATCATGATGTCTGTCAAAACCACAAATAGAATAGTACCTGTGTCCATCACCTCTCCTATCTGGAGTGTCCAAGAATCTATCTTCTATGATCGTGTCATCTCTATCTGATCTGTGATCACCATGAGACCTACTGCCATATGCTCCATTAGTCCCATTCTCCTTCCCATAGTTGATCCAGAGTGGCGGCTGTCTCTACAATTCTGACAAACTCTAAAGAATTACTGCATTGACTTCTACTTATTTCTCTTGTGCTTGCATGATTCTATCATTATCTTCTTTACAACTCCTTATTTCTTCCTTCAAACTCCTCAATGTGTTTTCTAAGTCAGAAGAGTGCCCAACACCACTCTACTCATCTAATTCATAGGGAGAATATTTGTAATCTACCATCTTGTTAGTCATCCTGATCTCTTCCTGCAAAGCACTCTATGTCAGCTAAACCAAATCATAAATAAACTAACAAACCTTGATATAACTTGGGGAGGATATCTCATCTACAATCCCAACTAGATCAGCACAATACATATATAAAAATAATCATATCAGCATTTAATCATCATCTCAACCATTATCTAGTCATCAATGCATGACCATACCCATCACACATCATGACATCCAGCATGGAAACTATAACCACATCATTGTATGCATAAAAACACATGTATGGCACACACACACACATACATAGTACATAAAAACATCGACATGAAAATCTAGCAGATAACCGACATAAACTCATGACAAACACATCTAACAAAGATGCCATTAAATTTTCACATGGAAACACCGCTGCAACCACAACCAACACCATGCATACACAACCAGTAAATAACATACACAACTAGTACATATACCACAAACATGAGAACACATATGCAACCAACATGAATGCATGACCATCAAATTTTCCATCCTTTTCAAGGGGTGAACAATGCTCTGATACCACTCTGTAACACCCTCCTCCCACATCTACCCAAGTAACTGGCCAACCAGGGTAAACATGTGATGAGAGGATACTTTGATTTGATTCAAAATCCTAGTTCACCTTAAGGAAGTGGAACCAAAAAAACACAACCAAAATGACCATCCACAAATCCTACAAAACCTCCGAGAGATACCCCACCTTTCTAGGTGACCAACCCCTAAGGAATCTTGGAAGTTCAAGGACCTAGAGCCCCAGTCGCTCCCTTGACAATCCCTCTAGGCAACTGATGGTCCCAGTCACTCCCATGAGCTTGAATAAGTGTGACTGTAGCCTTTTTCTGCCAGTGCTATGCCAGTGATTGTGACATTTAAGGCTAAATTCCAAAGATAAGACCTAGTCACTGTCCAAAACTTCATGCAATTTATAGAAATGAAAAGAAACATAGAGACAATGATGCCAATACAAATTCTTGAACAAAGACTTGACTAGACCCCTACTAGCCATGAAAACCATTTCGTCAAACATGTCACAAATATGCATTATATAATTTTAAATAACATATTTAAGAATAGGTGTATTAAACTTATGTGAGAATCACTAAGAAGAATTGTTACCTTATCACACTAGCTACATTATCATCTATTAGGTCATAAATTAATTTCTCAATCATTTACAAATCAAAACATGATGAGAAACATATGTTTCCATTGTCGTGAAACATATTCATAACTAGCATATAAACAAAAGAAATAATGAGGATACAACAACCATAAATGCCACATATAATCTAGTACTTTTATACAGAAAATACCAAAGAAAGGAACTCTTATTAATGAATGCAAAAGCCAACTCAGTATGGGACTACCACGTTCCACCCATTCGCAAATTGGCTAAGCCAAGTCTCTCTTCAGCTGATCACCCCTGTGCCTTATTCCAAGCATGAATGTGGGACTTAAACCAAAAGAACGAACTAGGGTTTCCCAAGGTTAAACCACCTCAACCTCATCAATAGAATCAGGATTTACCACAATCCTCACCGGATCACTGGGCCATAAACAAGAATGGATGCCACCATATTTCTCCACCTATACTATCAGTAATTTTCCTGTCTCCTAGTCTTTAGGCTTTAGCCCAATCCAAAATCTGATCTACGAATCACTAAGCCATAATCGAGACACCACCCTCTAGGCTTTACCATATATCCTGCGATTCAACAGCAAGGATTCCTAAGCCTGATCAAGGGAAACTACCTCTATGCTTTACCGTATATCCCTCTATTCACCAGTTGAGGATTCCTAGGCCTACCGAGGTAAACATTACCTGGTTTTACCACAACCCATAGTCCAGTTCAGGGGTTACTAGGCTAGTGGCTTTACTGCAATCCAACAGTCTAATTCAGGGATCATTAGGCCATGTGTTCTTTCATTCATAGATCCAACTCACTCAGATTTGAATCCATCCGAAAATCTAGCTCAATTAAGACATGAGAACCCCATCTCACCATGGCTCTCTGGAAATGGAAAGTTAGGCTGCAAAACATTGTCACACCTGGAAAAACCCATGTCCATAACAACAAGAGAACCAAGAACACACATGCATAACCATGCATGCCAAATCTAGCAAGAAAATCACACATGCAAATTGATACCTGCAAGTAAACTCATTGTAGTTGCTAGATCCTGCTCTTTCTTGCTTTATCGTTGCTTCCTCTTTTCCTTCTTTTCCTTTCTTGATCCAATGTTGAGGTTCTCCAAGAAAACTCTAAGTGTCCAAGAGTGATAGGGAAAGAGAAAATAGAGAGATAAATCCAAAACTAAACTGACCAAAATCCATGAACTGATCCTCAAAAGCCCTTTTATTAATGTGACCTCTATTTTCTTCATTTTCCTCGTCACATGAAACCTATGACCTTTCACCTTCCTTTTCTCCTAATTTCTATTATTTCATAAATAAATTGCCAAAAATTCAATTTTTCATTTCCAAAGCCTTTGCCAATTTCCTTAGCCATAATAACCAAAATGAACACCCACACAAGGATGTTTTTCCCAGCATTCAGCTTGGAATAAGTGTCCCATAACTGTGGTTATTATTTTTCCTTTATTGACTTTTATTACATGGAATTTTCACCAGGGTTGTTACAGAACCCTCCCCCTTGGGGGAACACTGTCCTTGGTGTTCAATGACACATATAACCAACAAGACTGCTAAAAGAAAAACATATTGCCCATGGAGTTTTATAGCATAGCTCATTGCAGTATTTACAATGATCAACCTGCTGAGAAGCAAACCAACATGACAACCATAATCACATGACACCTGTACCGCTTATTGGAGCTTTATAACACAACTCATGGCGGTATTTACATCCATATACATATGTACGTATAACAAAACACCACATCAAACATATATCAAGGACATTCACTCAACCAGTGAATAAAGAAGGATACATAGCCCGCATCTGATCTACCATCTTCCATGTAGCTTTAATGCACCGAAGGTGATTCCATTGCACTTTAACCTACTCAATTAACTACTTTAACCATTGCACTTTAACATGTATTCTTCATCCATTAGGGTAAGGGCATCTTTAATACTTATGATTTCATGCACTTATCATATTTATTTAGGGATTCATTCATGCATACATAGCCTAGGCCATCTTAGGGTTTCATCAATGCATATTAGGGTTTGCTTTAAAAAGGGATTTTTAATGCACCTAGGGTTTTCACCTTCAACAATAAATGATAGGGTTTCATTATCGAGGGTTATAATATTTAACAATGCACCTAGGGTTTTTAACTTATGATTTTCTCCTAGACAGTGCACCCAGGGGTTTGCACCTAGGGTTTTTCACTTAGGTTTTTGAACTTTTTGTTGCACAAACTAACAGGCCTAGTGAATAGGCTAAAGTTAGAGAGGATAACATCACCTTGGGATAAAGGCCCAGTTTCACCACAACCTAAGTCCCCTTGTATTATCAGATTTTCACTGACAGGAGGAGTCCCATTATCCCTCACTTGTGATTGATATATAATAAGTTTCAAAGTGATTTAGGGATGGATCATTTAATGTAAAGGTTCAATAAATATGCGAGATTTGGGAGATTCTAGTATGACTTTCCATGAAAAGCCCCTTGGAATACATACTACATGAAACCTAGGGTTGAAATATTTGAAGAGATAAGAGTTCATCCAAGTTCAAGGTATGCAAGAGAAAAGGTTGTGAATGATATACTTCAATAAGTACTTGTAACACCATCCTCCCACATTTACCTAAGTTGACCATTTTGTTGTGGTAAACATGTGACCAGAGGCTACTGTGATGTGATTCAAGTCCCCTTGTATATTTAAGGAAGTGGGACCAACAAAACAAAACCATTCTAACCTTCCACACATGCTATAAAACCTTCAAGAGCCAACCAACCCTTCTAGGTGACCAAACCCTAAGGCAACTTGACATTTCACTAATCTGGACCCTCGTCCACTCCCATGATAAGCCATGCATGCGAATGAGACCTTCTAATCACTCCCACAGCAAGGCATGCCAATGAATGTGGAATTTTTCATCCAAATCTGAGCCAATGACCCCATATTCTGTGCCACTTTTTCAGCGTCAGGGCTCAGGCCACTGCCGAAAACTTCATGAAACTTTCAGAAATGATAAATAATAATGGGATAATACTACTAATACAATAATTGGTGTAAGTAATTGATCTGATCCCTGCTATCCATGATAGAAATTTCGTCAAACATGTCACAAATATGTAATCTATAGGTCATAACAACTATTCTGAGCATAGGGTCTCATACTTATTTGAGATTTATAAGGAAGCATTGATGCCTTATCACAATAGTTACATTATCATCTATTAGGTCATATATTCATTCTTCATTCTTTTTCTAATTAAAACATGATGAGAGCCACACATCAAGTCTATCATAAAACATATTCATAACCAGCATATAACCAACATATATAACAAGGATATAACAACCATAAGAATCATATATGAACAAGCACATTTACACATGAAATACCAAGGAGAAGGAACTCTCATTAATGAATGCGTAAGACAACTAGGTTTGGGACTTCCACGAACCACCTGACCATAGATTGGTTGAACCAAATATTTATTTAATCTAATCACCCTCGTTTCATATTCCAAGCATGAATGTGGGATCTCATGGAACTATTCAAACAAAACCAAACTAGGACTTCCAGAGGCCAAGCCACCTCATCCCTCAACCAGTGATTCCACCTCATGGTTGTACATCACTAACCATAATCATATCGGGCTCCACCCAAGTTCTCCAGGGCTCTAGACCATTTGTTCCAACTAGGGCTTCTAGGACTAGTAACTCAACCCACAACTGCTACTGGGCTTCTAGAATTTTTGTCCAACTAGGGCCTCCAAGACTAGTAACTCAACCCACTAAGAGATTCCAAATCATTTATCCAAACAGGGCTTCCAAGACTAGTAACTCAACTCAAGTTGTTACAAGGCTTCCAAAGCATTTGTCCAACCAAGGCTTCGAGGAACTAGTAACTCAACCCACATCCATAAGGAACATGAGAACCAACCAAAAAACAGAAGGAAAGACACCCACAACTCCATGGTTATTTAGGAAATGGAAAGGCTAGGCAAATCCACCATCAATCTAGGTATTCCTCCATGCCAATGACAGATCAAAACCAAGAAACCACATCCATGTGCCATGCATGCCAAAATTAGCAAGGAAATCATACATGAAACTCTATGCCTGCAAGAAAAACTCATTGTAACTGCTGATCCTGATGCCCTCTTGTGCTTTCCCACTCTTCCTTGGCCTTCTTGCTCCAAATCCCAATTATGCCACACACCTCCAAGAGTACTCCAAGGAATCTCTAGGTATCCAAGAGTATGAGAGAGAGAGAGTATAAAATGAGAGCTCAAACATTGAACTAATAAAAGCTACAAACTTATCCTCATAATCCATTTTATTAATGAGGCCTCTATTTTCATCATTTTCCATTATTTTCCTTCATTTTCCTCCTGTTAGCTCTGCTACATACCTTTGATTTCTAAAGGTCGAAAGTGAGCTTGGTCCTTCGTCATGCTCAAAAGAGGCTCACAACGGTCATTTTCTCCTTCCCTTGCACTGCTCAGATTCCCTTCATCAGTCCTAAAAACGACTAATTCCTTTATCGGGTCCGGGTTTAATCGCTATCGCAAGTCGCATCCATGTGTGTATAAAGGTTGCGCCCCTCAGCTTCCACCGATGCAATATTGCGATGCGATCTGATCGCAATCACACATCGCCATACGTAAAGGCCCAAAACTACCAAAAAAGCTGAACTGACGACTCCCATCACGCCCGATAAAGCAACTCGCCCGATCACTCCTCCACTGTCCGATCAGTTCCATCAAGATCGAAAGGCCTTTGCACATTTCGCACCCACAAAGCAATGGCACGTTAGCACACGATGGAGAGCAGTTTTTCTCTCTCCTCCTTGGCTACTTGTCACGCGCTGAATGGAATTGCACGCCCTCACCCTTTTACTGCCTAATTCCCAAAGGCAGTGCGATCAAGACTGCTTACCACTTAATCCTCTGTCCTCACCCAATAACCATCGCGCACCTTCGTCGCCTGACGACCGTTGGATCAGTTCCACTAAGATTCGATGACCCATGCTCTTTCTGCTCACGCTTCTTCCGATACCCCCCACCAAGTCATCTCTACCGTCTATCCTCCTGATCCGACAACCGACCCTCCTCCTTCCTCCTACTCATCCACCTACTATTCAATCCGTGTCTCTTAACTGTTTCGTGCTCCTGAAGGACGAAGGTGACCATTCTACAAGTACCAGGTGCATTTCCTCCTCAACGACTGCATTCAACGGACAGTATGGCCGAGAAAGAAAAGGACAGAGCCTAGGCAAGTGATTGCATTTAACAGTTATGGAACTTCATTCCATCCAACACTCCAACCACCTGAGAGGACAACAGAACACAGGAAAAGATCAGATTCATCCACTACAGCAAGCAACCACACTTAGAAGCTACATCAAGCAATTAAATGTAGTTGGTGGTCAGTTATGACCCCTCCGTACCTAGAACGGCCAAGTTCCTTTGTATTGAAACTCTATATATACCCACAAACAAGATGTAATCAGGGTTGATGGTTGATGTTTTGATGTAAGGTTCAACTTCTGGAGACTGTAACTACTTTGATACTTGCAGTGTCTCGTCTTCATTTTCAGCTAATACAAGCTTCTTTTGCTGTTAATTGCTCACTTTCCATTCTTCTTTTGTACCAAGCTGTGCTTGATATGTTGCATTTCTGGACTCTTTATGTTTAGCATTAGAGTAGTTGTCATCCTACCTCTGTGTTAAAATCTTGTATGTATCAGTGAATGAGTTATTCAAGTTTCTTTTCCACTAGTAACAGAGAGTTGTCATCTTGTCTGTGCATTAGGGAATTAGATTTTCAGACTTCTTTACTGGTTGCAGCTGGCCATCACAGGGTCCTGTGCATCTGCTGGTGTGGTCAATATTCTCCATATTCACCCAATCCTTAAACTGTGAGTAATTGGTGGTCTAAATCCTTGTAGTCTGGGGGTGTTCACGCATGTTTGGAGTCAAGCAAAGTAGAAGTGGTTATTTGGCTTGAACAAGCATCATTCCTTCCATTCATCCATTTGCAACAATAAGTTGAATTTGTAATGTTCCCGAGTATCTCCGAGCTACAACCTAGGAGAGTTTCTTGGGGTGATAACACCTCCTCACATGCAGCCTGTGACTTTTCACCTCCCTTTTCTCCTAATTTTCATTATTTTCATAAATAAAATGTCAATTAATGCCACTTTGCCTTTCCTAAGCCTTTGCCAATTTCCATAGCCATCAATTAATGGCAAGTGATCCCCATCACTATGTTTTTCCCAAAATTTAGCTTGGAATATATGTCCCATGACCATGGCCATTATTTTTCCTTTATTAACTTTATTACATGGAATTTTGACCAAGGTTGCTATAGAATCTTCCCCCTTGGGGGAACACCATCCTCGGTGTTCAATGATGCTTACAACCAACAAGATTGCTGAAAAGAAAAACATATTGCCCATGAAGATTTATAATCTTAGCTCGTTTCATTATTTACATTAATCATCTCACTAAGAAGCAAACTAACATGAGAAACATAACCACATGACAACCATAGTGATATGACACCCATACTGCTTATTGGAGCTTTCTAGCACAACTCATGGCAGTATTTACATCCATATACATATATACATATACCAAACATCACACCAAAACATATGCGAGAAAAATTCACTCAACTAACGAATAGAGAAGGATACATAGCCCGCATCTGATCCACCATATCCCTTGTTGCTTCATCGGGCCCAAAGTGCTTCCATTGCACTTTAACCTACTCAACTGCTCGGTTTTGGAGCATAAGCATCTTTCTCTGCAAAATGAACTGAGGTTCCGATTGGAATTCTACTTCTAGTTCCACTTACAATACAAACCAGTCAATCACATGATCAACATCTTTAACATACTTCTTGAGCAATGACACATGGAATACATCATCGACTTTCACTGTCGAAGGCAATGCAAGTTGATAGGCTATGAGTCCAATTATCTCAAGAATATTGAAAGGTCCACAAAATTGAGATCTTCTTGGGATTGATACACAAGTACACTTGTTCCCTAACCTGAAACTCCTTAAACATCTTGTCCTAATTTACATAAATTTTCTGCCTATCTTGTGTTGCCTTTAGGTTCTTCTTGATTACCTGCATTTCTTGTTCCATCTCTGCCAACATGTCTAGTCCAATCAACACCTCGTTAATTGGATCACCTCAACTTATGGTAATATTACAACTTCGCACATACAGTGACTCAAATGGACTCATCCTCAAAGATTCTCGATACCCATTTTTGTAAGCAAACTCAACTAGTGGAAGATACTCTCCCCACCTCCGATACTAATGCATCACATAATCCTCAACATGTCCTCCAATATCCTGTTGACCTTATCTAACTTTCCATATGTCTATCCATGATAAGTCGTATTGAAGGCCAACTATGTACCTAAACCTGCAAATAACTCTTTCTAGAATCTAGAAGTGAACTTGACACCCCTATCTGACACAATCTTCTTCGATACACCATGAAAACTCACTACATATATGATGAACAACTATTCTACATCATTAGCTAAATATGTAGACTTTACTGGAATAAAGTGTTGAAAATAACAACAAGAAACGTTAAAAATAGAATCCAAGAATTACAATTTAATTTGTCCTTGAATTAAATTGTGAACTAAAATTGTAATTTTTTTCTCATAACAACTTGTAATAGTTAACAAAGCTAAATTGACCTAGTTAACTTAGGAATTTTGATTTGGAAGTCTATATGGAGTCATATAAGTGTGATCCGTAAGTTTTAGGGGTCCAGATTAAGTTTATTTGAGCTGTAATTAGATAACTTAGTTTACTGAGTTATAGGCAGTTAGACTAGTTCTAATTATTTGTGGAACTAGTAAAGGATTAGTAGTGAGTTGGTGCACTAGTGCATCATCTGGTGCTACTCGAGCTAACTGAAGATTCCCTCATAATAAACTCATGCATGTCAGTTCAGAGGAAGACCCAGTTGAGACTAGAGTGCAGGGACAATGTACTATCAGTTGTATGATTTTTTGAGTTGTAAAAATCATGCATGAAATCAGAGAAGGACCTAATTTTTTATTGCACAATTATGGATGAGGAATTTACCTTTAAATACAAGCTAATTCTCTCAGGAATTGTGCAAAGAATTAGAATATTGGAGGTTTGGAAATTTGGCTAAGTATTGGCCAAAGGAATTCATCAGGCGGAGGATAGGAAATACTTGTGCAGGCTAAGCTCAAGGTTGAGCAGAGCATATTGTATTCATCCAAATTCTTTGACCAAGGGCACAAGAAAATAGGGTTTTGGAGGACAACTGAATTGGCTAAGTGTTGGCCAAGTTCTTTCATGTGAGATGAGAGAATTGAGCATACTTGTGCGGAATTGTTCTAATGAGAACAAGCTTTGTATCTTCACTCATATTTCTTATATATGCAATACAGATAGTAGGGGTTTTGAGCTGTGGCTTTCCCCAGATACATCTTGTGTTATGTGCCATTGATTTATCTTCTTCTTGTTCATATTATTTTCATTGATATATTGGCTTATGCTAGTTGAAAGTAGAAGTAGATTCTTGTCATGTGCTTTAGTACATTACATGAGCTTGTGAACTACAGGATTTTCTACATGGTATCAGAGCCAGATTTGTTTGGGCAATGAGTTTGTAGAGAAGATCTGAAAATTTTTGTGCAAAAATTTCAGAAAAAAATAGATGATTTGGATTCCTTGCAAAAAAATACCCAAATTCAAAAAAAAAAATCGGTCAAATCGGATTTCAGATGAGGGAGATATCACTGATTTAAAATCAGCTCTTTTTCTAGAAAATTTCATGACGATGATACAGATGAAACAAATTGGTGTGCTAGCCAAGAACCTGTATGCACTTGAGGTACAAGATGCATGCCAAGCCTTGAGGAGCAAGGAAAAGGTTAGAGACAGTGGTTTAGAGGGAGAGTAAATTACCTCTCAACATGCAGCCCTAGAAGAAGCCTTAGAAGCAGCTTCAAGAAGTTGTGGAGTAGCTACAACTAGAGAAGTTGAGAGGAGACCGAGTGGAGGCATCCACTCATGTAGAGACCTCCAGTAGGGGGGAATTTCAAGCTAGGTGGGAAGAGGGATCACATGCATCCATACCTCCAAGTGAGAGGTGAGGTGATGTGAAGTGATAGTCCCAAGAGGGCCGAAATTGATCTGGGTCCATTGAGAGGTTTTATCTCATGGATCATACCTTGCTATGGGATCCCAAAGTACATAGTAGCGGGAGGAATCAGTGGATATTGATGCAGTCAAATGTCAGAGTGACAGAGGCTAGAGAAGTTAGATACTGAAGAGTGAAAAGAAGGGTTGACAACAATGCAGAAAGGCAGAGTCAGCAGAAGCAAAAAAATTTTAGGCAACAGAGGCAATAACAGTCAGATACTTTGATGACAGAGGCATCATACTGATTCAGGTTAGATTTGTTTCTAGAGCTGTTGTAGAAACAACACTAGAGAGAAGTGTTGCATGCAGAAAACCCCAAAGGTTTAGAATCGGGATTGGGTTGATTTCCTTTCTTGCTGAGAGGGAGTGTTGAAAATAACAACGAGAAAGGTTAAAAATAGAATCCAGAAATTCCAATTTAATTTGTCCTTGAATTAAATTGTGAATTAAAATTGTAATTTTTTTCTCATAACAACTTGTAATAGTTAACTAAGTTAAGTTGACTTAGTTATCTTAGGAATTTCAAGTTGGAAGTCTATCTAGAGTCATGTAAGTGTGATCCCCAAATTTTAGGGGTCTAGATTGACTTTATTTGAGTTGTAATCAGATAACTCAATTTACTGAGTTATAGGCAATTAAACTAGTTGTAATTGTTTGTGGAACTAGTAGAGGATTAGTAGTGAGTTGGTGCACTGTTGCATCCTCGGGTGCTACTCCAACTAACTTAATATTCCCTCATGATAAACTCATGCATGTTATTTTAGAGGAAGACCCGGTTGAGACTAGAGTGCAAGGCATTGTACTATCAGTTGTATGATTTTCTAAGTTGTACAGATCATGCATGGAATCAAAGAAGGACCTAATTTTGGATTGTGCAATTATGGATGAGGAACTTCCCTTTAAATATGGGCTAATTATCTAAGGAGTTATGCAAAGAATTGGAAGCTTGGAGGCTTGGAAATTTGGCTAAGTATTAGCCAAAGGAAGTCATCAGATGGAGGATAGGAAATACTTGTGTAGGTTAAGCTCAAGGTTGAGCTAAGCATATTGTATTCATCCAAATTCTTTGACCAAGGGCACAAGGAAATATGGTTTTGGAGGGCAACTGAATTGGCTAAGTGGTGGCCAAGAGCTTTCTTGTGATCTGAGAGAGTTGAGATTACTTGTGCAGAATTGTTCTAGTGAGAACAAGCTTTGTATCTTCACTCATATTTTTGATATATGCAATACAAATAGTAGGGGTTTTGAGATGTGGCTTTCCCCAGATACATCTTGTGTTTTATGCCATTGATTTATCTTCTTCTTGTTCATATTGTTTTGATCGATCTATTGGCTTATGCTAGTTGAAAGTAGAAGTAGATTCTTGTCATGTGCTTTAGTACATTGCATGAGCTTGTGAATCTACAAGATTTTCTAAATAAATTGTGCTACCTTCGTCAACTTGTGAACCACGACCATGATAGAATCATGTTGTCTAGATGTCCTCAACAAACCTGTAATGAAATCCATGGAAATGACCTCCCATTTCCACTCTAGAATTAAAAATGGTTGTAGTAGACCATCAAGATGCTTACATTATGCTTTTACATGTTGACAATCCAAGCACCTAGCCACAAATTCTGCCACTTCCTTATTCAAATTCAACCAATAATAGAACTTCTTCATCGTTTTCAATGTATTCTGGTATCCCGGGTGACCTAAATATGGCTTAGCATGAAATTCCCTCAATATAAGCTTCTTGAGCTCACTGTCATCTAGCACATATATCCTATCCCTAAATATGACCAAGCCATCTACTATGAGATGATAGTCCACATCTTGCTCACTTGTACCTTGCTATAACTTGTGCATAATCTCCATATACATATCATCTTGCTATCCTGCCTATAAGATATGATCTTATAAATTTGCCCCATGAAAACTCATAATTGTTATGTAATTTCCCTGTATCTGCCTGCTAAGATCATCTATAACCCTATTCTCTTTACCTTTAATGTACCTGATCTAAAAGTAGAACTCACTGATTGTGGCCAACCATCTAGCTTGTATGGCATTCAAATTCAGTTGCTCAAATAGATAACTCAATCCACTGTGATCACTCATCAAGATGAACCATCTGCCAAGAAGATAGTGCCTCCACATCTTCAAATCATGGACCACATCACTCATCAAGATCAGCACCTTCTCATTAAGTTCCCTTGATTCATAGCATAATACTTTTCCTTATTGCATCAGGACTCCACCCTATCCTCTCTCGCAAGCATATTTACAGACCACAAACTCTTTTTCTGGATCCGCAATCTTTAAAACTGGATCATTTGTCAGCAACTACTTCAACTACTGAAAACTAGATGAACATTCTTCTGTCCATTCAAATTTCTTACCTTTCCTCTGCAATGATTTAATGGGATAATAAATCGGAGAGAATTTCCTGATGAACCTCCTATAATAACTTGTTATTCCCATGAATTATCTTACCTCATCCACATTTCTAGGAGCTTCCTAGTCCATGATAGCCCTTATCTTTTCCAAATCTACTGCTATGCCTTCCTTGGAAACTACATGTCCCATGTAATGTACCTTTGTCTGAAATAAACTACATTTAATGAGCTTAGCATAAAACTGATGTTCTCTCGGCAATATTAATACTACTGCTAATTATTCAGCATGCTCTTCCTCTTTCTTGGAATATACCAATATATCATCAATGAATATAATAACAAACTTGTCCAGATAAGGACACAACACATTATTCATCAAGCACGTAAAAGTAGTCTAAGCACTAGTCAAAGCAAATGGAATTACAACAAAATCATAATTCCCATATTTGGTTTGAAAATAAGTATTGTAGATGTCTTGTTTCTTAATGCATACCTGATGGTATCCTGATCTGAGATCAATCTTCAAGAACACCGCACTCCCTTCAACTTGTCAAACAAGTCATCGATCCTTTACGACCATTACTTGTTCTTGATGGTCACATTATTCAACTTCCTGTAATCAATGCATAATCTGAGAATACCATCCTTCTTCTTCACAAACAACACTGGTGCACCCCAAAGTGATACACTTGGCCTAATGTATCCCTTGTCAATAATTTCCTTGAACTGCAACTTCAACTCCACCAACACTGGTGTGCTCATCCTATAAGGTGCCTTTGATGTTGGTGTTGCCCCTGGTACCAACTCAATAGAAAAGTCCACTTCCCTGTGAGGTGGAAACTATAAAAACTCTGTCGGAAACACATCCTGAAACTGTTGTAAAACTGGGTACCTACTCAAGACGTCCGCATCCTAAAATTCCTTACATCTGCCACTGGAAATATACACTATGAATAACACACACCCTTTCCTGCGACTGTGCTTCGCGTACATGGCTATCACCATTCTAATTGATGTTGCCTTCTTCTTACCATGCAAGACTCTTTGTTCCCAATTGTTATCGAGGCACTCAATAGCCTTGTCATAACAATCCACCTTGGTTCTATGAAGATAAAACTAGTCCATACCCAACAACATATTGTATGATCCAAATGGAAGTACATTCAAATCTGTTGAAGTAGACATACCATTCAACTCAAATGCACAAGATCTTACCCAATGATGAAATCTCTTCTTTGTACCTGTAGCCAACTGCACTAACGAAGATTTTGCGTGCACTTCTTTATTCAAACCACACTTATCCACTAGGTCAGGATTAGCATAACTATAATTAGATCTGGGGTCAATAAAAATAGAAACAACTTGGTCACAAATCTTACCATCCATCTCGATAACAAATGCCTGGTGATCTGCCTGCCTATTATACAGCGTTGCATAAATCTGAGGAATACTCTAATCAACATGCCCCATTGTTTGTGCCTCCTGAGCACTATAGATATGCAGTCTACCACCCTGATATTGTGGACAATATCTTCTGTGACGCTCTCCTCCACAAATCCAACACTGCAAAGGCTTCCAACCTACACCCTTGTTATGCTCCTTAGAACAAAATATTTGTCCTCTATCAGATGCATAAAACTTATTAGGTGGCGTTGTAATCTCTTTGTTACTTGTACCTTGAGGTCTTCTTAGCTTCTTGTCCCATTTTTCTCTATTCTTTGTATTACCTTTCCAGTCCAGCTTAGTCTCAGATCTGTGCTTTGATTGCTAAAAAAGGTTCTTTAGCTTCTCGATGGCCTCCTCCAACGATCTAGGCTCATCAAACTCAATCATGTCTTTGAATTCTACCTGCAATACATTTTTGAATCATTAGATCTTGGCCTTCTCCTCCTTGAGGTAAGGCACATACATTGATAACTCCAAGAACCTTTTAGTGTACTCCTCATCAGTCATAGATCCCATTTTCAGCTCATATAACTATTTTTCCCTATCGTCATAATATCTCTCTGATCGATACTTCTTCCTTAATAGTATCTTGAACTCACTCGAAGTCAACTCCGCTTCTTGAATACCTCTAACATTCTTTACATATTCCCACTAGATATATGCTTTACCTTTAAGACTGAATGTAGCTATTATGGCCTTCATGTTCGCTGACTAATCATGTAACCTAAATAACTTATTCATCCCTAGCAACCATGCTTCAAAATCCAATGACTTCTTCATTTCTCCATCAAATGTAGGTTTCTTTTCTTTCTTGAGCTCATCTGACAAATATCCCTTGTCACTCCTCCTGCAAGGATGATAACAATGAGGACCATGATAATTATCTGAACCAGAACTAGAGTAAATCCCATGTCCACTGCCTCGCCTATTAGGTGTATCCAATAATCTTCCATCTCTGACCGTGTCATCTCTATTCAACTTGTGCCCACTATTATCCCCCACAATGTCCCAGGCTAAATAGGAGATCGAAAGAGGTAACTTCAAACCACTTGTAGTTCAGCAACTAGCCCTGCTAAACCAAAGAGGGATCTCTCTAAGGATTTCACAGTCAATGACTGGAAGAGAATGGATTTTAGGCTAGATGTAATAGTTTTTAGATGGGTTTTGAAAATTTAGGGTTTTTGGGTTGCTAGACCAGGGCTGAGAAAGAGAAATTAGGTCAAGGTCTCAAAAAGTTTCAATAGCAGGCATAAGTAGGAGCAAGATAATAGTGTCTTGTGATGAATTTGAGAGTTTGGTCAATGTAGTGTATGGTCTGAAAAGCTTAGAAGGTCATAATGAGCATGTGTGCCATGAATTCATTAATCTAGAAGAAGAAATACATAGAAATGATTTTCCCATTTGGGATTCGAAACGTTGGTGTAAAAATTCTCTTACTGTGGATTCTCCGATCAAAGATTCTAAAAGCACACACCACAGATCTTTGAAATCCAATAAATAATTATGCCTATATAACTATATCGAAACTCACCGAGGAAAGAAAAACATGTTAATAAAGATGGATTCATTCATAAGAAACTAACATAAAAATAAAACAACATCACAAACTCACTGCACATGTATTCCTAAAAAATAGTTGCAGTTGCTCCTTTGATTAACTAAGTGAAAGCATAAGATACAAAATCTTTCCTATGAAGTCCAACCCTTCTCTCTGAATGTAAAATGATACATATAGACTAATTCAAACAGCTTCCCCACCTTCATAGGTTGAATCCCTAAGTGGTGGAACATTTTCCAAGAATCTCTCAACCAACAAGTGAGAGTGAGAAGGTCAAAAACAAACTCGTCTCTTAGAATTTGATTTGAGTTTTGCTTCATTTATGAGGCCTAATTAACCATAAATTTAAAATATACATACATATATATTTATATATAATATAATATATATAATATATATTATATATATATATATTATATATAGATATATTATATATATATATATAATATATATATATATATATATATATATATATATAGATATCATGCTAATTTATTCATGATTACATCATCTAGACTTCGAACTACTGAATTACATATTCAAGTTACCTTTGACCAAGTCAAACTAGAAATTTGAGAAATTACACAATGGAATTTTTAATTAAAAACTTAGAAAATTGTAGAAGCGTAATGCCAACTTTGAGGACACTTTTAGGTGCCTTCTTGAAGTCAAAATTGAAATCTGAAAGAATGGTAAATTAGCCTTGTCTGTATAGTTTCCAAAACATCTTGAATTTTGAAAATGACCCATAAGAAAGCCTTCAAAAGCTAATTCTCCCAATGTGTCTCCAAAAGCGCAACACTTGTCAAAAAGAGGGGCAAAATGTTGATTTTTGACCCCTTTTTTCTCATTTTTCTCAAAATATGAGCCCTGCTTGAGAAATCTAAGGAAATGGGTTTTGAGAGGAGGCCATCATATTTCCAAAAGTACAAGCCACTTGTCATTTGGAGCTCTGAGGAAAAAGAGCAGCGCCAAGATGCTACGTTTCTGTAACTAATGTAATTTCTAAACTTTGCACCAAATTTCACAAAAACCAAAAATGCTCAGAAAACTCCCAAAATTGGTCCCTAAGTGCCAAATGAGGTATATTATTCTCTCATGGATGCTTCAGCAAGCATCTCCAAATTTTCCCTCTCATCTTTTCTTTTTAGGGTTTCCTTCAGCTTGTTTTATATTTACTTGATCTTGATGTTGCAAATCTTGTTTCTAGTTTAGTAGTGGTGGGCCATGTACCGTGACAGTTGGTTGTCCCTATTACCCTTGTCAAGTTGCTGCTATATATCGCCATTGACTTTGCCTAGCCAATATTCTTTGTCTTCATTAATTTCCATAGCAATTTTGTCTTCAATATCCAAGTCCTCATCCAGTAGGTTTTTGTCTTTTTCCTTCTGCAATGCTCTTTTGAGACCCTTTTTCCTATGCCTCTTCTCTCCAACCTGTTTTTCTTTTTCATCATGCTCTAACACTACTTTGCCTTTGCCCTCTTGCTTCAACATCTTGGATTTCTCTTTTTCTATAATTAGTTGTTTGGCCTTGAGTTGACTGTTTTCTTTCTCAAGGAATGAAATGATAACTTTGGCCCTTGCCAAATTGTCCATGAGCTCCCGGATTTCGGAATCCTTCCCCTTGATAGCTTGTTGCAAGGTTGAATGATCATTTGCTGCCTCCAAGTCAACTAGTTCAAAATCATGCCCAATTAGCTCTGTTAGGATATTCCGACACATAGGAAATAGTTAAGTATAACTTGGTCTAGTGTAGAGTTAGGTAAAGTGTGTTTCTTTACTATGTACTTTTGTAACTTACAATTCGACGATCATGATATGTTTTAGACATGAAGTGATCCGACGATTCATTCTCTCCTCGGTATTACCGACACTTGATCTGTGGCATAACACCCAATTGGTCCATGATCTCTATTTAAAGAGCATGGAGGGTCATTTGTAGGTTAACCGTTCATGAGAGAAGCTTATGCAAATTTTCATTCTTTTATTAATAAATTGCCTAAAGTGGCGACGTTGGCTCAGGCCATGGACTATTTCCCTCTTTGAGGGTTTTAACCACGTCAACAATACTGGTGTATTGATCTGTGATCTATTTGTGAGTGGTGTCCTTTGGTTTTCTATCTGAGGAACTTACCATGTAAATTCCTGCATGGTATCAGAGCTATTTGAGGGTCGCATCTGTTGGTGATCCAAATTTGAAGCTGGTAGAACTGCATCCGACTGTCATTTCCTAGATCTATTGTTACTAACAGCTTTTGGGCTAAGAGGACTGCTCTATTGTGTTAGGAGCATTTGTTCAAGCGAGGAACCCCTTTCATTTGACGCGAAAAGGTTTCTGGTAGCCCTAACTACGTCGTTTTTAAGATTTGGAGGTATACAGTGTTTATTTGCAGCTTTTAGTTACTTTCTCTTTGTTTATTTAGGTTTATTTAGCTCTTTTTTTTTATTATCGGATATATACCTTTCATTTCTGTGTATGCTCTTTGCCCCGCGACTCTGTGCAATCTGGGCAAATCAAAAATAGAAAGGAAGGATTTTTCTCATGTGTATGCTCTTTTCCGCCGCGCCTTAGTGTGATCTCGGAAAATAAAAAACATTGAGGAAAATATTTAGTTTCCGGCTAAAGCTAACTTCAAGCCATAAGGTTTTTTTTTGGTATGTCCGTGTTACGTTTTGTGTTTTTTGTTTTGTAGAGAAAAAAAATCTTTCTCAAGTAAGCAATGCACCCCAAAGCTTCAATGACTAAAAATTACTAACCTTTTCCTCTTTTCCAAAAATTACTAACCTTTTAATCTAGCTCACTTGGTCCAAAGCTACTTTATGAGAGTAGAGGTCTTGAGTTCAAGTCTTTCTTTTTGTTGAGCTAATTAGATTAAGTTTGGAAAGGGGGCGGATTTTTTTAAATATAATGTTATCATTCATTTCCACACATTCCCGCACTTCGTCAACATCTTCAAAAACTTTCTTCAAAAATCCATAACTTCTTCATCTGGAAGCCGTTTTCGGAGCCCTTTTTTCTAATCAGCCTAATTTTTGAGATCTTTCCACTGGAACACTTAGTTTCAGCATATAGCTTCAGTTTGTGTTAAAATGGAAAGTCCATGCCAAGTTATTCTTGACAACCCCAACTACTTCCAATGGTGATCCTACATTGTGGATTTACTTAGAAGTAAAGGTCTTTACAGAATAGCCTCAGGCCAAGAAACCAAACTGAAAGATGAAGATAAGGCAGCCAAATTGGAAAATAGGCAAGATCAAGCACGTGGGTTGATAGGGATGTCTATTTCTCTGGACCTTAGATTCCATATCGCAAAACTTGATACTCCTAATGAAGCAATGAAATGGATCACTAAAGTTTTTGGAATTAAAAATGAACTTAGAGCCCATCAACTCGAAAATGAGTTGCTTACATTGGACCCCAATAATTTTTCTTCCATTGAAGATTTTTTGTCTAAGTTCAAGACCCTTAGAC
>APFE030447472.1:289343-308395 GCA_000404065.3 Pinus taeda
TCATTACAGTGTAGAAGCATCTCCTCTATTGGTTGGTTTCACTGATTTCGATTGGGCTGGTGACCCTGATGATCGGAAGTCTACTGCAGGTTATGTGTTCACTCTTGGTTTAGGACCCATGGGCTTGCAAGAAACAAAGTTCCATTTCTCTTTCTTCAGCAGAAGCAGAATATCGTGGTGCCGTAGAAGCTAGTAAGGAGGCTCTGTGGCTTCATCAAATCCTATTAGAGTTTGGCTTTCAGTAGCAGCATCCGACTACACTTTGGTGTGCTAATCAAAGTGCCATTCAACTATGCAAAGATCCAGTCCAACATCAGCGCAACAAACACATTAAAATGCACATGCACTTCATCAGAAAGCTCATGAATGACCATGTTCTTGAATTGCAATATTGTTCAACAGATGATCAAGTTGCAAACGTATTTACAAGGGATCTCACAGAGGTGAATTTTACTAAACTTCGATTTATGGTTGGACTTCAGGAAGTCGTCACTAAGGGGGGATAGGCTCTAGTGCCTCCTTCCTTCTCATATTGTGTCATATTTGTACATCCTTCAATCCTATCCCAAGTTGTTCTTAAGGGGGGATGTTAGGATATTCCGACACATAGGAAATAGTTAAGTATAACTTGGTCTAGTGTAGAGTTAGGTAAATTGTGTTTCTTTACTATGTACTTTTGTAACTTACAATATGATGGTCACGATATGTTCTAGACATGAAGTGATCTAACAGTTCATTCTCTCCTTGGTATTACCGACACTTGATCCATGGCTTAACACCCGATTGGTCCATGATCTCTATTTAAAGATCATGGAGGGTCATTTGTAGGTTAACCATTCATGAGAGAAGCTTATCTAATTTTTCATTCTTTTATTAATGAATTGCCTAAAGTGGCCGCGTTGGCTCAGGTCGTGGACTGTTTCCCTCTTTGAAGGTTTTAACCACGTCAACAATACTGGTGTATTGATCTGTGATCTATTTGTGAGCGGTGTCCTTTGGTGTTCTGTCTAAGGAACTTGCCCTATAAATTCCTACAAGCCCCTCATCCTGTAAATGTGATCCCTATTGTGCTGATGTAGAAGGCTTGACCCTTTTCTCAACTTGAAAAGTAAACACAAGTCTTTTTCCTCTCTGGTATATTTTGGTGACCTCAGGTCTAGGTGCTTTAGGAACCTCCTCTAATCTGCTTGATGAACCTACCTCCATAGGCGGTGTTGATGTGTCTTGGTGATGGCTTGGTGAAGTAGCCTCATGAATCTGCAAAGTTGTTTCAATGAAGGTATCCCATGCCATGTTCTTTTCTGCCAACTGATGGAGGACTCTAACCTTTATCAAACTGTGATGGAAAAGGCTAGGGTAATTCTCTTTTTTTTCTTTCATTTGCACCTTTTCAAACATTTTGATGAGACTTCTACACAAGTAGTTACACAGGTTAAGAGGTTTGACAGTTGTGAAATGCATTAACAGCCTAATGTGGTATTGATATGATCTTGAAAATCTCCCTTCACAAGTGAAAAACTTCATCACAAACTTCATCAGTGGTGCATACTTTTCCAACAGGTATCTGAATGGAATGATGTATGAATGAGCCTCTTTGTAGGGTGATTTCAAGAAAGGTTTGTATTTCTCAAGGTCTAGGCTCATGCCTTTGAACCAATACTCCCCATGATTTGGTATCCCTATGGAAAGAGAGATGGCAGTAACTGAGAATGTGAAATCAATCCCTGTTATGGTGGCTTTTTCTCCCTTTATATTGGTGGCAATCCAATCAGTGAGTTTCTCATGAAAACCTGCTTCACCCACTCTTTGACAAAACCCTAGGCAGCTAACATCGTCAAAGAACTATCTAATGAATGGTGAAGAGTTGATCTCATTGAAGTTTGTGGGCTCATACCTCAAAATTCTCCCCCCTTTATGATGTTTTCTCTTTTTTGATCGTGAAGAATCTCCCTCAATTTTGAAAACCCTAGATGACAAGAAAATGGAAAAAACAATGAGAAATAAGTGAAGTGGTGAAATGAGGAAGTTAGGGAAGGGAAATGGTGATAGGGAAATTTTGGGAGATGGGTAGGGGTTTAAGAAACCTTTAGGAAGTTAAATGGAGGGAAATGAAAAAGAAAATTTAAAAACAATCATAGCTACGGAAACTGCTCAATTTGATAGGTAAGAGCTAGGGTTTGTAAGAAGGTGAAGTAAACTGGGGGGAAATGATTTGTTTGGTGGATGGGATGGTAAATTTTATGAAAATATAGGTAGGGATAGAAATTTCTAGGGTTTGAATGTTCCAGCGAATTATTTGCAAGCTTTAAAACATGAAATTCACACAAACCCTAGAGGACTAAACTAACTTAATTTCATCGCTTTGGCTGAGTGGTTAAGGTGTGTGCCTGCTAAGTACATGGAGTTTCCCCATGCAAGTTCGAATCTCTCAGGCGACGCATTTTCTTCTTGTCATTCTCTTGCCCACGGGGCTTTGGATTGACGGTGAATGGGTGCATTGTTAAGGCACTCCTTGCGATAGGTCACTGGTACGGATGCTTACCTACCAAAAAAAAAAACTCACCATAATTTATTTGTTTTTCCAAAGGAAAAGTGGGAGTCAAATGAATGTACTTACTTGCTAAATGGATTAGAGCAATAAACTAGAATGCAAGCTTAAATTTTGAATTTGGGTGATTTTCTGTGAGTTTCTAGATACTATGTCCTCTGCATAGTGCAATTCACAAAAGCACAGCGCAGTTCACAGAAACGCAATGCCTCTCCTAGAAACAAAGTGCAGTTCACAGAAACACAGCGCCTCTCCCAAAAACGCAGTGCAGTTTACAGAAGCGTAGTGCCAAGTAATTTTTGCTAATTTGAGTTGAAAACCATGTGTTTTTCCACCTAAGGAGAAAAGAGCTCGATAACTAAATGAGGTAAGGATGAAAATGAAGTGTGTATGATACCTTTTGGGCTTTTATAGACATGGAAAGATTCTCTTTTGAGTGAAAATGGGCCCCACATATATTTTTCAAACATGACTTTCACTCTTTTTGAACTTGACAATCTTGGACATTTGTAACCTAGACTTCATTTTATCTTTTTTGAATAGTGAACCTTCTTTCTTTTTCAACCTTGAGACTGTAGCCATGAAGTACTTATGAAATTACATCAAAATTTATTAAGAAAAGTTGCTTATCACAACCCATCCTATGCCAAATTTTTATGCATGAAATGACAGTGTTGGTGACCTTGAAACCCTAATGACCTAATGGAGACATTACACTAAGTGAAATATGATGGTGATGATTGACATGCTAATGATATTCTCTTTATGATGATACACTCATCTGAGTGATGTAAGCAACCGACATGTGAAAATCTTGAGAGAATAGAGATAATCCTAGACAAACTAACCAATGACCAAATTATATTCTCAAAACCTAGTGACATGATAAAATTTGATCTTGGGACCCCTAACAAAGCTTGGTAAAAGAATATTTGATCACTGGTGACAGGCAGAAATGATTGACACTAGCATTGGCTCCAGCTGGGGATGGTAGCGCCTTGGAGGTGTCAAGAACACCGTAGACCAAATAGCCTTTTTCATTGGGCAATGGAGTCAAAATGCAAAAGGCTAGACTCAAACTAAAAATTAACTGACTCTCTGATATGACATGACCTTGAAAGAAAATTAAAACCAACAGTTGATCAAAGCAGCCTGATGGCCACCTCCTTGGGCTTCAAACTCCTATGATGGCCACTTCACACTTGGACATCAAAAGTAATTGGTATATACAATGGTAATGAAAATTTTCAAAAATTTCTTCAAGTATGGTAGTGCTTAAGAAGTCTACCATTAATCGCTCCTCCTAAATAATATTCCCCATTCATTTCCTCCAATATAAAAGCATTATTTCCTCTAAAAGTTGAGATTTTGTACGGTCCTTTCCATAGATTTTCAAACTTGCCATGTTTGCCTTTTACTTCATTTCTCACATCAACGAAGAACCACATCACCTAGGTTGAAATTGTCTTTTTTTATCTTGCGATCATAGATCTTTTTTATTCTTTCCTGAAGTTTAGAATTGTTTTGAAAAACTTCCTCCCTAGTTTGATGCAAATGGATCATCTAACTTATTCTTCGCTGCATATCATTTGTTTCGTTGTCCATTTCCTTCAGAATTTTCATGACCGAGACAGCAAGGGATGAAGGAAAAATAGTATCAATTCCATACACCAACTAAAAAGGAGACATACCTATGGATTCTTAGTACTAACTCTATCTGGCCATAAGGCATTAATGAGCTTTTTGTGCTAGTTCTTCTTATTGACTTCTAAAAGTTTCTTGATGATGTTGATCAAAGATTTGTTGGAAGATTCAACCAGACCATTCCCTTATGGGTGAAAAGTAGTAGAATGCCCCAGTACAATATAATATTTTGCACAAAACTCCACCATCTTCTTGGACTTGAAAGTAGTAGCATTATTGGTGATTATCTTCTGTGGGCAGCCAAATCTAGAAAAGATATTAGATTCAATAATCTGAATGATAATAGAATCAACAGCTTTCCTAGTTGGGATTGCCTCAATCCATTTTGTAAAATAATCTATGGTTGTTAGAATCCATTTGTGTTGTGTGGACGATGAAGGATGGATTTCCCCAACAAAATCAAGACCCCAATGCTAAAAGGGAGCTGTGACTGAAATGGGCTGCAAGGGTAATGGTAAAAGTTTTCTTTTTCCCTGGAAAATCTGACATTCATGACAGCTCATCACTGTTTTATATAAATCAGAAAAAAGAGTGGGCCAATAAAAACCAGCTCTTAAATTTATTTATTTTCCGTGGTTTTCCAGAAAAGGTGGCCACCACAATCGCCTTTGTGGAAATATCTCATTACATCCTTTGTTTAATTTTCAACTAAACAGTTCAGCAACACACCACCTAGATCCTTCCAAAACAAAACACCATCAAGAATGCAATATTTTGAAGCTTTTAACTTTAAGGATCTAATTTTACCTTTGGGTACTTCCGGTGGAGGATTTAAATGTTTCTATACATAAACAATGTCGAAGTACCATGGAGATGAAGTCAACATGTCGGACACTTGTAACTGTGAGTCTTCTTCTTCTTCTTCTTCAAAAAGGGAAGCAATCAAATTGATATCTAATGCATGTAAATTAGATTCAACCATGAGCTTGGAAAAACCTTGTCCCTTAATGAGATTTGTGGGCTTTATCTCCAAATCATATTCTAACATGGCTGTGATCCATTTTCCCTGCCTTCCTTTTGGATCTGTCTTCATAAGAACTTATTTTACAGCTACTGTTGGAACATAAGCAATGGTGTGAGAATGCAGAATGTAAACTCAGAAATATTTGAGAGCTTTTACCAAAGCCAAAGCCTACTTCTCAATTATATTGTATCTCAACGCTACATCCCCTATTGTTCGACTAAAAAATGCTATAGGTTGTTCAATTTTTTGATCTTTCTTTTGCCTTAAGACAACTACTAAGGTATGCCCTGAGGCGTATCAAAATATGATGAAATCTGAAGTATAATCGGGATAGATCAAAGTAGGGGCAGCAGATAATGAAAATTCAACTGCATTGAAAGACTTCTTGGCATCTAGATACCATCTTACCTCGTTGTCCCTTTTTAGCATGTCTATCATTTCTCTCAAATGTTCAATGAGTTTGGGAATGAATCTCCTCAAAAAAATGATTTTCCAATTAAATGACTGAATTTCTTTTTTGTTCCTTGGGAAATCTAATTGTTGAATGGCTTCAACTCTCACAAGGTCAATGCGAATGCCATCCATGGAGATAATGTGCCCCAAAAGCTTGCCTTCTTCCATGGAAAATAAGCTCTTCTTTGGATTTAGTGATATACCAAATTTTTTGCATTTCTGAAAGACATTTCTCAAATGATGTAAATAGTCTTCATCAGATTTAGAAAAAATTGTGAGATCATCTAAATAAATAACCAGAAATAAATCATTTTCAATGGTGAAAGCTATGTCCATAGCCCGTTGAAAATGCTCATACATTCTTTAATCCAAATGGCATATTAGTGTACATGAATGTACCCCATGGTGTTGTGAAGGTTGTTTTCAATTGATCATCCTTATGTACCAAAATATGATTGTACCCAGAATATCCATCAAGAAATGACATCCTGGAAAAACCAACTTCCCTCTAAAGAATATGATCCATCTTCGACAGGGGATAATTTTCCTTCAAGGATACTTTGTTTAAATTTCTGAAATCAATGCAAAGACAAATCTCCCTGGTCTTCTTTCTCACTGGCACAATATTGGACATCCATTCATAAAATCGAATAGGAACTATAATACCAGTGTTGGCTTGATGGGGCCTGACCCAGGTTCAGATTTATTTAGCCAAACAAATCCCTATGCTATTGGCCCTTTCGGCATCAGCTCGCGGAGCATAGACTGAAGTCTCACCCGAAGCAGTATGGGGGGATGCTGGAACCACGTTTCCGTACCCTTGAGATGTCTGAGGGGTCAATTTAGTCCAATTGTTCCTACCTTCGTGCAGGTTACCTCACGCACTTCTCTAACTTGTGATACCTTCGTGATTTGCTATAGTTGTTCTTCGTGTAGCCCTAACCAGGGGCTGAGGTGATTTCACATTATTATGGAACAGCGATCTGTGCTATTTCCCCAAGTTACAACACGTATCTTACTTATCCTCTTGTAAATGTTAGTCAACTTTGCTTAACCAGATACTTTAACTCACATTCACTTAATCAACACAATCATATATGTTCATGCATCATATAAACAACAAAAATGTAATTTATACCCAATACATTCAATGCAGAAAATAGTAATTAAATACACAGGGATGGTATAAAAATTCTCTTTATTAATGCTTCAACAGTTACAGACTCGACTTGCCCTATGTACTCAGCTGCAAGGGTCTGTGCACTCAACTGCGGACTACTAGGCCTCTGCGCACTCAGCTGCAGAGCCTTCTCCTACTCTACAACCCAAAGACTCGACTTTACCCTTAGATCTTCCACTATGCTTCTATTCCATGATCACTACTTCAATTTGATGTCTCAACTACTTAAAGCCTCACTCTATTTATACAATCCCATGGTCCGTAGACCATGGGTAGATCTCTAAAGCCAACATTACATTACAAAATTGAGGACAGACAACCCTATGACTCATTTACAACTTCGCGCTCCGCGCCCACAAAATGCAGACTCTTTACATTAGATTTACAATTTTTAGCCAAAACCTAGGCTTTAATCCCCCAACTTTCCTTGGGGGATCCCGCACCCAACAACCAGATTTATAAAGCATATTGACCTATTTTTCACTTGATGGCAACAACTTAGGATTTATCCTCCTCAGTTTCTGGCGAAATGGCTTTTGATCAGGCTTAACCGGTATAATGTGCTGAATGATGTTCCAATCATACACCTTTAAATCTGAACAGTCCCAATCAAATACATTAGAAAATTCTACCATCAAAGAAATGTACTTACTTTTCATCTCAGGAGATAGAGACTTTGACAATTTGACAATCTTAGGCTTATCTATTGTACCAATGTTCACATCTTAGGCTTATTTGTTGTACCAATGTTCACATCTTCATCACAATCAAATAACCCTTCCAAAGGTACGAGACCTCTTGGAATGGTATTTTCCTTCAGTTGCAATATTTCAATCTTGATTGCTTCAGTTTCTTGATCATTCATATTAGATGCATCATCAATGTGGGAATTTTGGAATTCACCTTCCATTTGTAGAAAATTATTGATTTCTTTATCACCCCAAAACACCTACCAATATCTCATATTATCAGGAACAGTTGGGCAATGTTTAACATGAATTGAATACTTCTCATTGGAGTGAATGGGAATCTTCACCATACTAGCTGCAACAGCAAGAGAATTAGCTATAATACTTTAAGTTCTAGGAATCAAAGGCAAAGTATATTCTGAAAAAGTTAAGAATGTCAAGGACAACATTGTGGTAAGCTCTCATCCTTGGATTCTTGCCCTGGTATTCCCCTTTCACTTTTTTGAATACCAACTTAGAGTCACCATAAACAGAAATTTTATTTGCTCCCAACTTTTCAAAATTTTAAGGCCAACAATCAATGCTTCATATTCCGCTTCATTGTTTGAACAATCAAAGGCCAACTTATAAGAATTCATTCTTACATTGCATGGAATTTTACATGAATGATGCAATGGACCATGAATCCACACGCCAATCCCAACTCCTTTTCCCAACACACCATCAAACTCCATGGTCCAAAGACCATTTTCTTCAACCAGAAACAGAACTTCGGAAGGCTGAACTGTTTGATTTTTTGCAGGATGACTTGCTGTCTCAATAGTCTTTGTTTTCTGGACTAACTCAACAATCTTTTCAAGAGAATTTTTTGGCTGCAAACACTTTTCATTCTTTTCCTTTCCTTCAGTAATCAAAACTTTTTGTACACTACTTATAACATTTGAAACTTCTGAAATTTCTATAAGTTGACTATCATCATCTACTGAATTCATATCACTATACAAAATGAAAGGGTCTAGATCAGTATGTACAACATGGATGGGGTGATTAATTGGTTTTTCTTTGCTACTAATCATGAATTTCATCTTCTTCTCCTGATAGAGTTTTCTAAGTTTCCCAAATATTAGTATAGTAGCATATGAAAAATCAAGTTGTAAGGTTCCTTTTAACTTTGCCACCCAAGACCGTCAGATCCACATACCAAACCGAGGAGGGATATCAGTGACCACTATGTCCATCAACACATTCTTGGCTAGAATTTGGTCTAGGGACACTACTAAGCCTTTGATAAGGCCAAGACATTTCACTCTTCCCAAATCAAATGAGTAGAGGTCATGATAAGGTCGAGTGATACTCAATCCTAGTTTGTCCATAATAAGTTTTGGCATAAGGTCATGCAAGGCACCAGAGTCTAGCATGGTTTTATGGAGGATAAAATCATGAAGTTTCAGACTAATATAGAAAGGTGAGATTTCACTATCTTCAGGACTTCCCTCTAAGGCTAGACCAAACAGAATTTCAGGCTCATCAGCAGCAGCATTAATTGTGTCTGACATTTGGTCTACGTTCAACATTTTAGTAATTTGAAACTTGTACTTATCATTCTTTACTAATTCAATGAGAGGAATTGAAACTTTCAATTTGGAAATTTCATTCTCTAAACTAAATAGATTTGATAGTTTGTCTACCTCTTTTGCAGTGATGTCCTTCTTTTCAATCTACCCTTTAGCTTGAGACTCCTTCTTATGAATTTCACTTTGAACCTCCTTATCCTTCCTCATATTGCTGGTAGAGGCTTCATTGGTTTTATCCCGACTCAATATGACAATCGGATTTTCTTTATTTTGATTTGCACGGGATGTTTCTTTGCTTTGTGTATCTTTTTGTGCAATCTGCCTTTTCAGATTCAATGTGACAAGTACATTTCTATTTCTTAAATTGTACTGCTTCTGCATATGGCTAAGTGCATTCTAACATCCTCTTTGGTATTCTTCAATTTGCACTACCCATAGATCATCACTTGTAAGTACAAGCTGCTGATCACTTGGTATAAAAGAATCCTAAGAAAATTGATCTACCTCAGTCAAAAAAGTAAGTATCTCATCTTCCTCAAAGAAATGATTTTCTTTTAAAATTTCCTCTTCATCTTCTTCCTGCCCTTTAGTGTAATTTTTCTGAAATGGAGATCTTACTTGTCCCTAAGGATCCTAATTTCGCTACTCTTTCTGCTTATTTCTAAACTGTTGTTGTTGTTGTCCTCAATAATTTGGATTCCTTACTGAAGGCTCCACTTGTCAATCTGTTATAGACATTCTCTCCATCATTCTTTCCATAGTTTTTATCAGAGTGTCAAGTTTTACATTTGAATATGAAGTGGACTCTTCTAAAAATTCAACTCTCTTCTCAGGTTTCTTAGGTTTTGTTTTAGATTTCTTGATGCCCAGATTAGCTTTGACACTTACTTCATTTTGCTGCATTTCTTCTAGAGTTGCAGGGTCTCTCTCCCTACACTGATATGCCATGTTTGGGTCAAAGGCATCAGGATAGTGGAGAAGTGATAAACCAAGAGGAGGTTTCATATCATTAGGAATGGAATTATACACCATATTGAACCTTATTGTGAATTCATGCACTGTCTCATTTGTGTTTCTTTTCATGGAATTGTACTCAGCCAAAATTTGCAATGGATTTTTCTTTTCTTGCCATCGTGCTAAGAACAACTCTATCAACCTCTGAGAAATATTGATAGAATTAGCAGCCAAACCACAAAACCATTTCTTTATATCTCAGGAAAAACTTTGAGCTATGATTCTCATCTTAGCATCTTCTTCATCAATCTCTTCAAGATCGATAAAGTATACCAATTTATCAACATGTTGTTGGGCTATGATTTTTGAACTTCCATCAAACAGAGGGAGCCTTTGGCCATAGTTTTAAGGTAGAGCAGCAATTTGAGCAGGTAAGATTAGAGGGGCAAATCATGCCATGACTACTAGAAGATGTAGTAGGGGTACTATAATGGGTTGTGTAGATAAATATGATGATACTAATGGAGGTGGTGTAAAAAGAGATGAAGTGGTTGATGTATTTGGAGGTGCAATAGAGGATGAAGCAGCGGTTAGGTTTTCAAGCTGATATTGGATGTAAGCTTTTTTAGTGGTGATTTGAAGTTGGTCAACTAGACTTTGAAGTTTATCAAATTTTAACCACATTTCATGATCAACTTTAGAAAAGATGGATTTAGAAGAAAGGAGATGAGAAACAAATTGAAAAGGTTCAAGTACCACTTCAGAAAGGCAAGACTCATATTTTGACCTCAAAAGAGATAGCTCAAATTTAATATCAAAAGAAAGATGCTCAACAGTGAATAAATTTTTAGGCAAAGAAGTATTCCTTTCTAATTTTCTAGTTGGACTTTCAGAAATAAGTGACTTGAGTTTTCTAAGTAGTTTTTCTGGGTCATCAACAATAGAAGGTAGATTTGGGTTAGGATTTGACCTAATATGTCTTTTAGGAGACATAATTTTTTTTACACCTTAAACTTGATATAATTTCTTAAATCATCCTATCTTTAGATATTAGAAGTTGTCACCTACAAAAGCAGTCTTATTGAATTAGCTAATAGAATGAATCCCAAGAATTATATATTAGTCATTTCCCCGGCAATGAAACGAAAATGTTATCCCCCACAATGTCCCAAGCTAAAGAGGAGATCAAAAGAGGTAACTTCAAACCACTTGCAGTTTAGCAACTAACCCTGTTAAACCAAAGAGGGATCTCTCTAAGGATTTCATAGTCGATGACTGGAAGAGAAATGGATTTTAGGCTAGATGTAATAGTTTTTAGATGGGTCTTTGAAAATTTAGGGTTTTTGGGTTGCTGAACCAGGGATGAGAAAAAGCAATTAAGTCAAGGTCTCAAAAAGTTTCAGTAGCAAGCATAAGGAGGAGCAAGATAACAATGTCTTGTGATGAATCTGTGTTGGGTCCCTATAATACTAGTGATTACCCCATTACTATTGTAGTTGTACCCCTTATTAATATTGTTGTGCCCCTATTGTCCCCATATTGTTATTACTGTGCCGCATAGAATCCCTCTATTGTTATTTTTGTGGCTTTATATTATTATTGTTAGGTCGGCTGGGTTATATTGTGACTCCTTAGACTCCTATATATAGAAAGGATTGTCATTTGAATAATCCAAGAATTGTTCATTTATGTAATGTAAAGGAGGTTGCCCCCTCGAAGAGGCTGAATTCTAAAGTGTTTATCTATCTTTTCTATCTTTTCTTGAGTTGGTTTCATAACAGAAACCCCATCACACCATGTCTATCAGGAAATGGAAAGACGAGGTTGAAAACCACTATCACACCTAGAAAAGCACATGCTAATAATAGCAAGAGAACTAAAAACACACATGCATGTACCATGCATGCCAAAACTAGCAAGGAAATCATACATGCAATTTGATACCTTCAAGTAATCCCATTGTAGTTGCTTGATCCCACTTTTCCTTACTTGATCTTTGCTTCCCTGTGCTTTCTTGCTCCAAATCCCAAGTATGCTACACTCCTCTAAGAGTGCTCCAAGAAAACTCTAAGTGTCCAAGAGTACGAGACATAGAGAAGAGAGAGAGAGCTTCAGGCTAAAAATGAAAAAAGGTTGTGAATTAATCCTCAAAAGCCTTTTTATCATTGAGGCCTCTATTTTCTTCAATATCCATTATTTTCCTTAAATTTCCTCCTCATATGCAACTAGTGATATTTCACATTCCTTTTTTCCTAATTTCTATTATTTTCATAAATAAAATTCCAATTAATGCCACATGCCTTTCCAAAATCTTTTCCATTACCTTTGTCAATTTCCTTTAGCCATAATAAACCAAATGAACACCAAAATTAGCATGGTTTTCCCAATGTTCATCTTGGAATACATGTGTTATGACCTAGGTCTTATTTTTCCTTTATTTCCTTTACTAATTGGATTTTTAACACAGGGCTATTACAATATTTCTAAGTCAATTTTTTTCCAACTATAAAATCGGCCATAATTTCTATTCAGTAATTAATCAATTCATTTGGTTTTAGGTCTTATTCCTTACTATTTATAAATACACAAAAAGAAGCTATGAAAACCATACATTTCTCAAAATATTGTTGAATTTAAATAAGATTTAGACTATCATAAGGGAATTTCTATCTTAAAGCTAAGCCCTTTTTATGGAGAATTACCACCCTCTCAAAATATTACAAAATTTTGTAGAACTAATAAATACTGATACGACTATACATCCAAGCACAAATTATTAAATCCAAAAATCTCTTTCATTGAGCATATAATACAATAATCTTATGTTTCTAAATCATGCAACAATTCCAATGCATCAAAATATGATCTCACTCTCCTTCAATTTCTCCATCAAAAAATGTCACAAGCACATATTATTGTAAAAGAAGAACTCAAATAAGATTTTCATTAATCACATACCTTTTTCATTTAAGTACAAATAAAATAAAGTTTTATCCACAACAAATGTGCTTCTTCTAAACATATTATTCTCTTAACAATTTACAAGTCAATCAAATTTCAAGAAATCATTCATCAATTTCATAAATAATATGAACTTTTACTCGATCGCCTAAGTAACAATGGCTTAGAGTAGATCATGAGTTCAATCCTCACAATTTCTCTAATTAATTTATTTTAAATAGAATTCAAACAATATGCAATTGATAAAATTATTAAGGAGATTATTATGGCTTTCCTAGACCTAATTTGTCTTAAGCCAATAGAAAATGCATTTCATCAACTTATGACAATAATCGTTTTCTAAGTTTCAAAAATTTGAAAATCAAATTAATTATACTTAAATCCAACATATACAAAATGGTTACAATATTAGAGGATTTATGCATTCCCAAAGCATACATACCAAGGTAATCATATTATAATTTAGGTTAGGTCAACATTTTTCTTGGTAGATACAATTTTAGTTTAGAAAGGATAGCTAGTAGGCCCATATCACATTGCTAATGATGCATTAGACATATATGCATCCATATATGCACTCCACATATCTCACTCACCCATTGACAATCAAGCCATTCACATGCTTGGGTTTAACCCCAACTTCTCAAGCACATCCTTTGCCAACATGTCTTTAAGCCCTTTCACATATTTCCTATAATTTGTCTTCACAAAAATATAAAGGAATATAAGAAAGCATTATTTTTATTAATGAGTTTATAAAAGACATAATGATAATAATATCCCTTATGCAACCAATATGCTTCCAAGTCAACATACACAATAATTCAACATGCACACAAAATCAACATGCATACACCATCAACCTACAAGCAAGCATGTTGTCACATTAGGCCCTAGTGTTGTAGCTATCTCTGATACCATATGTGAGGTCCCACCTTACCAACCATCAGTAATATAGAAAAGTAGAGGCCACATTAATCACTAATACTCAATTTGCTTAATTTTTATTTTTGTAACATTACTAGCTTAGTTATCATCTAACCATGTTCCTTCATTTATTTCAATATAACAATATCACATAAGAAGTAAAGGGTAATTTTCCCTTAAAAACAATTCCAATACACATTTCCTCTAAATTTTAAAAGGTGATAACATGTGCCCTTTTCATACTTATACATGATCTCTAAGTAATATTGGAAACAAATTCCACCATAATGTCATGTGTGAACATTAAACAAGACCATCCTATTTGATTTCATATATATTATGTTAAATAAGCCCCACTTATTGACTCTTGATATCATAACCACAAAAGTATCATGCTTCTATTACAAAAATCACATATAACTGTATGAGTATTAACCTACCTATAACAAGGTAACTAAGAGAAGAATATGCCTCTCTTCATTAGTAAATCTAATAAATATGATATGTCTATGAAATGGAATCACAAAATATGTTGACACAACGACATTTCCAAATTCACCAATTAAAAATTCCCAATCCCAATTATTAAGGCAATGCTTCAATCATGAGAATTTTATAATGAATGTTGCTACAAGAACAACTCTTGTTACCAATTCACAAGCATATTATTCTTCAAAAAATGACAAGTAAAACAATGGATTTACATATATTGGGCACAAATACTTGTTTTTTATAGTCACTAAAGCATAAGATTACACCCATTAATATGTGCAACTCGATCAATCTTATTATGCTCACTTGCACAAGTAATTAAATCCTACAAAATTGGTCACTGTAAATTTTTTTTATGATAGTTTGATATGATAAAAGCAATAACTATCCTACTGAAATTTTCTCTATTTACACTTCAGGAACATTATTAAATTAATTTTCACATTCATACAAAAATTTGTAGATGTAGGAAGCTATACATGTTGAAAATTCTAGTGCATAAAAGCTACAATCATTAAGACATTTTATCTAACGATTTATGTGCATAAAAACTTCAAATGTTGGCATCTTAAAACAAGGACTAAATAATCTTGGATTTTTATCAAAAACTTGACAACAGGCACACATAATTGGTAGCAGTAACTGCAAAATCATTTGGAATCAAGTCAAAGCTTGTGAGTTGATATGATATGGATACACCTTGATGTTGAGATGAATTGCAATAAAAATGCTAAGGGATGTGATTTTCTCAAGCAACAAAAAAATGGATTCCTACTATGTCATTTACAACTTTTGTCAAACATTAAGTATGTAAACTTCATCTACAACCATAGATGGAGAAAGAAAACTCAAATTTATGCTAATATGATATTTTCATCAAACTCATGGTAGCTTGAATGCTTTAGCCATTAAGATGCTCTATCAATTTGTTTCCAACAAAATTGTACAAAAAAAACTTACATAAAATAAACTACAGCTATTGCAAAATTTCTTCAAACATTTTGTGTGAACATTTTAAATACAACTAAGTTTCAGCTAACAACCCAATTCACAGTAAGTGAAAATGTTGGGTCCCTATAATACTAGTGATTACCCCATTACTATTGTAGTTGTACCCCTTATTAATATTGTTATGCTCCTATTGCCCCCATATTGTTATTACTGTGCCCCATAGAATCCCTCTATTGTTATTTTTGTGGCTTTATATTATTATTGTTAGGTTGGCTGGGTTATATTGTGATTCCTTAGACTCCTATATATAGAAAGGAGGTTTTGTCATTTGTGTCATCCAAGAATTGTTCATTTATGTAATGTAAAGGAGGTTTCCGCCTCGAAGAGGCTGAATTCTAATGCGTTGATCTATCTTTTCTATCTTTTCTTGAGCTGGTTCATAACATTTGGTATTGGAGCTTTGGATTCTAGGGTTTCGCTGCTCCAAACAGGTCATCGTGGCATTTTCACAATAACTTTTTTTCTGCGATGTTTCAGAAGCTAAAAAAAACCGATTTGAGAAGAAATCGCGTGGAATCGCGGGTCCTAATTTTAGAGTGTTTTGCGCTATATTTGCGGAGATATGATCTGAGGAAGTTGGTCTTTTTGCAGACTCCTGAATTACATTCCAAACAGGTGACCTGGGTAGAATCATCATATCTTTTTCTCTGAGCATTGGATTGAAATTTCGTAAGAAGGTGTAGAAAGAGGACAAACTTTAGTTTCGTGCATATATTTTTTAGAACCAAAAGACGAAACAGGGACTCATGGCACATCATACAAGTTTGCCCTACTGAACTAGTCCATAATCAGGTCACTGTGGGAGATTTTACATAACTCTTCTTTGGAGAATCCAATTTGGATCAGACTGGTGGCATTGGAAACAGGACACAGAGGGCTACTGCAGGTCATAATTTCAGAACTGGACGATTTGAATGTACAGAGATACATCAGAGGCATTATCGATCTCTTACAAAGTGAAAAAAGGTGTGTAGATTCTTTTAAATTTTTGCTTAAGATTGGTTGGAAATTTATTTTGGAGGAATTCAAAGGGCATATTAGAGCATTATTATCAGTAACTAATGCCCTGAGGAAAGAAAATGCAAACACCTAGTAAAGAACGTGAAAGCTCTAGCATGACTCATGAAGAAGAGGAAGAAATGCTACATGATATATCAAACTTACAAGAACAACTGCAACAAGTGTCACTTGCACAAAAAGCAACAAAATCTAAGATGGATGGTTTACAGAAATTTGTAGAAGCTAATATGGATTATTTAAAGAAGGGCGTAGAAGCTAAGATGGATGGCATGGAAGCTAAGATGAATGGCATGAACGCTAAAATTGATGGCATGGATACTAAGATGGAAGAATTGACAATAAATATGAATAAGTTGCTACAAGGAATGGTGAATAATGGTGAAAAGGTACTAAAGGAAACTCATGATGAGAATAAAAGAAATGTTAATCATGATTCCATAGACTCTAATGTTGGATCGAAGACCCACCATATTCCAAAAATCGATATGAGGAAGTTTGATGGCAAGGATCCCGCAACATGGATATTACAGATGGAGCAATTTTTCGATGTCAATAATGTGCAAAACACACAAAAGGTACATATCGCAACTTTATATTTGGAACCAAATCAGTTTGTATGGTATCAATGGCTTTGCTCTCGTAAACAATTTATCACTTGGGCAATTTTACAGAAGAATTTATGGCACATTATGAGGATACAAAAAGCAACACTTTTTTTAGCCAATTGATAAGTCTCAAACAAAAGGGTTCAATAATGGAGCACATTGAGGAGTTCCAAAAATTGAACATAAGGGTAAAAGATATTCCAGAGGAGCATAGGATTGATGTGTTCATAGGGTCTTTAAAGGATAATATCCAACATGATGTTCGCCTTTGGGAACCTGATTCATTAGAGAAGGCATTCAGGTTAGCAAGAAAAATGGAAAGCAAAATTATGGCAACTAGGAAGCATACCACTCACAACTATAAAGACGGAAGTGTTGTTGCCCCTAGTCTTCCACAACCTATAAGGTTGACACCACAACAATTGGAAGAAAAAAGAGCAAAAGGGCTTTTTTCAGTTGTGATAGTAAATACACTAAAGGTCATAAGTGTGCTGAGAAGAAATTATTCTACATAGATTGTGAAGAGGAAGAAGAAAAGGAGCAAGAAAGGTCAAAAGAGAGGATATACTCCAGGAACAAAGCCTAGATGAAGAAGAAATGAATCCGACCATATCTTGTAATGCATTGGCTGGAATTATCACTCCTCAAACCATCAAGATAGAAGGACAGATCAAGAAGAAAAAGGTAATAGTGTTGATTGATTCAGGAAGTACCCACAATTTTATTCATTGTAAGGTAGCAAAAGAATTGAATTGCTTCTTATATCCAGCACCAGAGTGTCAAGTGATGGTTGCAAATGGAGGAACAATAAATTTTTCTGGAAAGTGCCATAATATCAAGCTATCCATGGGAGAATATGTATTGACTAGCCCAATGCTTTCCATTCCAATGGGAGGTGTTGATGTTGTACTAGGAGTCTAATGGCTACAATCCCTTGGTACAATAGCTTTTAATTTTCAAGAACTTTTCATCAAATTTTCTACGGAAGGAAAGGAAGTTGAATTAAGGGGTATTGCAGGGAAACTAGGAAATATAATCAACTCTAATGTTATGAAAAGGCTTCTAAAAAAGGAGCAAGGAGGTGTAATTGCACAATTATGTTCGCTAGATGTTTCCACATCAGAATCATCTATTTCTCCAGATCTCCAAAAAGTTCTAGACAATCATTCCAAGGTATTTGAGACTCCCAAAGGTCTCCCATCTATGCGTGATCATGATCATGCTATTCATCTGATTCCAGGAAATGTTCCTCCAAACATCAGGCCGTACAGATATCCCTATGCCCAAAAGAGTGAAATTGCACATATGGTTGCAGAAATGCTAGAGGCTGGTATAATTCAACCAAGTCAAAGTTCTTTCTCTGCTCCAGTATTATTGGTGCACAAGAAGGATGGATCTTGGCGCATGTGTCCAGATTATAGGGAGCTCAACAAGCTCACTATTAAAGATAAGTTTCCCATTCCTGTCATTGATGAATTACTGGATGAATTGCATGGATCAATTTACTTCACCAAGTTGGATCTTCGTGCAGGATATCATCAAATTAGAATGAAGACTAAAGACATTCCAAAAACAACATTTAGAACTCATGAGGGTCATTATGAATTTTTGGTCATGCCTTTGGGCCTTACCAATGCACCTTCAACATTTCAAGGGTTGATGAATTCAATTTTCAAACCATTCCTTAGAAAATTTGTGTTAGTATTTTTTGATGATATACTAATCTACAACAAGTCTTGGAAGGATCATGTTGAACATGTTCACAGGGTGCTACAACTATTGGAGGAGAAACAATTATATGCAAAAAGATCCAAATGTTTCTTTGGAGTACAAGAGGTGGAATATCTGGGTCATATTGTATCTCATGAAGGAGTTAAGGTAGACCCTTGCAAAATTAAAGCCATTAAGGAATGGAGAATCCCCACATCCATAAAGCATCTGTGAGGATTTCTTGGGTTGACAGGGTATTA
>APFE030447474.1:0-23554 GCA_000404065.3 Pinus taeda
CGCAACTTTTGGTGGTGGAATCAAGTCAATCTGACGGACGGTTTGCAAGATATCGATTGCCCTAGTTTGAAGGAAGCTACTGAAACTGAAGTTGCAACTGCAGAAGTAACGTTTGACCTGCATGAACCAAAATATCTCCTCATCTGAACTGCATTGTAGGTTCATCTGAACCTCCTCTGAAAGCCGCAACTTTTGGTGGTGGAATCAAGTCAATCCGATGGATAGTCTGCAAGATATCGGCTGCCCTAGTTTGAAGCTATTGAAACTGAAGCTGTAACTACAGAAGCAAAGTTTGACTTGCATGGACTAGAAGATATTCTCATCTGAACTTTGTTATAGGTTCATCTGAACCTCCTCTGGAAGACACAACTTTTGGTGGTGGAATCACGCCGATCCGACGGTCAGTTTGTGAGATATCGTCTGCCCTAGTTTGATGATGAAGTCGCTAATGTTGATGCTGCTGATCTAGGGTTTGCTACAGCTGATATAAATCAGATTTATTGTACCATTTCTCTCTGCTGAATTATTGAAGATAAAAGAATATTTGATCAAAGGGTTTCCCCACACATTGTGGGATTTGTCCCTGGCTAGCCACCACATCTTGTGTCTCGTCTTGGCTTGTTTTCTGTCAATCGTTTAATGTTCTATCTGCACTTTACTTTATGTACATGTGATCGCTAATATTTGGAATATAATAAGAAAAAGAACTATTATAAGCATAGAACATACCATAATTATTTTCATATCTATACGTTGGTTCACTTTGGTGAAGGTGTGTATACACACTAGTTCGGCTCTTCCAAGTAGCGTATGTAAAAGGAAAACTTGATGTTCAAGGATGGCTGATCTATCAGATCAATGTTTTTGTTTTGATGTTGTCTGTCAATGAATTCTTCTTAGATCTGCTGAATGCATAAAGAGTCTGTGTCTCATTAATTAATTTATTGAGAAAGAAGGGTAATCCTTGTTGCTATCTTTTTAGAACTCTGTAATATGACAATAGATCTTCAGAATGTCACTGATTGGTACAAATTCTAGTTCAGAGGCTTTATGATTCAATATTTTTAGAGGTATAAAAAGGTTGGGAAAAAGGAAGTAGCGTATACACGCAGGTTCACTTCATTAAAGTAGCATATACATTCTGACACATGCCTTTTGAGGTTACAGTTAATTCTGGTTGTTGATACAGTGTTCTGGGTTCTAATCTATGTACTAGTTACAGTGATCTATCTGTTCTAGTTGATTGGTTGAATTTGATTAAGTTTGAATGAATGGTTGATTTAGTTGTGTCAAAGTTTCAGAGGTTTCAATGATTGATTGTTTCAGTTATATCATAGATTGATGATTAGGTTTCAGTTATATCAGAGATTGATTGTGTTTCAATGATTAGTTGATGTAGATGTATTTGATGGTTGTATTGCAGTGGTGATTGATTTTGATCTTCAGTGTTACTAATGGGTCTAATGAAAATTTGATGAAATGAGGCCTTCATGTGTATCGTTGTGTACCAGGATCATCTAGTCTGAAAATTTATGAAACGTGGTTCCTGGATTATATTGAGGGTTGGAGGCTTCAATGAGGAAGTCGAAGCTTTCTGCCAGTAGTGGTTGGTGATTTGATCAGGGGGTTGGAGCTCCCTTCCAATAGCAGCTGGAGAACGAGTGAACGTTTTATCCCTCTGTAGGTCGGAGCCTACGTACTAGTAAATATATTGGCTAGTACAAGAACTAGGAGGTTGTAGCTCCCTTCTAGAAAATGTTGGAGAATGAGAGAAGGTTGTAGCCTTCTGCAGGTGGGTGCTTGCATATTGGTATGAGTCTGCACCAGTACAAGATTGTAAATAGATTTTCTTATTTTTAAAAGAAGACAAAGACGACAACAACAGGTGGTTTTCACCCACATTGGGTTTCCACCTTAAATCTTGGTGTTCATGTGTGTTGCTTATGTGTGATGGTGTATTCTGTTATTATTGCACATGGTTACTGTTTAATGTTTAATAAAGTACTAATAAACTGATTAAAGATCAACATATGATGAATTAACTAAATCATAAGTTCACTAGATATATGATGGTTGCCTTAAGAATAGTTGCATGCACAGATGAGTTCCCTTCTCCAAAGTAGCGTATATAAATCTGATTATGGAAATGAAAAATTATTGATTTGTAAATAATAATTCAACCCCCCTCTTAGTATTATTTCCAACATATGGAATACTGAATTTGAAGGAGGATCATGAAGTTGTCTGCATGGGATGTGAATTGGGAAAGAATACTAAGAGACATTTTGGAAGCAGTGCTTCACAGTCGAAAGAAATCTTGGATCTCATTCACTCTAATGTGTGTGCCCCTATGACTCCAAAATCACTTGGAGGCCATCTATACTGTGTCACATTCATAGATGATCATTCAAGAAAGATTTGGGTTTACTTAATTAAAACCAAGGATCAAGTATCTACAAAATTTCAAGAATTCAACGCTGCAGTGGAGAACCTTATAGAAAGAATAATCAAGATACTAAGATTTGATAATGGAGGAAAATATACATCCAAAGAGGTTATAGAATTATGTAAGGAATCTGGGATTAAGAGGGAGCTAATAGTCACATACAATCCCGAACAAAATGGAGTTGTAGAAAGCAATAACATATCCATTGAAGAAAGTGTAAAAGAAATGTTGCACGATCAAGATCTACCTAAGTTTCTATAGGAAGAGGCAACAAAGACAACAATCTACATTCAAAATCAATGTCCTCACAGATCTCTAGATAATAAGACTCAAGAAGTCTTCAATGGGAAGAAGCCATCTATAAATCATCTTTGAATCTTTCGGTGTCCCATGTATATTCATATCGCAAAGGACAAAAGAAAGAAGTTGGATCCTTTCGATATGAAGGGAATACTTGTTGGGTATAGTCACTCATCAAAATCCTATAGAATATATATGAAAGATGGAAATCACATTAAATTTAGTTGTGATGTCATATTTGATGAGAGTATAACATTCAAGAAGCCAAAAGAAATTCCCATAGATTTTTATGACGAAGAACTTTTGATATTTGAGGAGAAAGTTGACAAGGAAGGAGAAGGATCACACCATGAAGAAGAAGGGCTAAGTGAACCTGTTCAACTCGTGGCCATTCCAGAAACAAGGAAAAGACGTAATTGGTTGAAATCCACACTACTTGATGTAGAAGGTCATGGGGAAACACAAGGATCATTTAGAGAAAGTAAGAGACCCAAGAAATATTCTAGGTATGCTGCATACATGACAAAATTAATAGAAGCATAACCATCTACCTTTAAAGAGGTTGTAGAACATTGAGAATGGAAGGATGCCATGAATGAAGAGTATCAATCTATACTGAATAATGGAGTCTGGGAAATTGTACCTAGGCCCGAAGACCAATTTGTGGTTACCTCCAAGTGGATCTATAAGATCAAGCATGTAGATGATGGAAGTATAGATAAGTATAAAGCAAGATTTGTGGCTAGAGGGTTCTCTCAACTTCAAGGCATCGACTATGAAGAGACATTTTCTCCAAAAAAATATACAACGATTTGATCATTAGTCTCTCTAGCATCATCGATGGGATGGAACATCCACCAAATGGATGTCAAGGTTGTGTCTCTGAATGGTGCTATAGATGAAGTCTATATAGAACAACCCTTGGGATTTGAAGTCAAATATAGGAAGGCATATGTTTGCATGTTGAAGAAAGCAGTATATGGCCTCAAGCAAACACCAAGAGTATGGTATTCTAGAATGGATGCATACCTACAGAAAATAGGCTTCACAAAAAATTTTGTTGACTCAAACCCTTGTATTAAGGTTGTAAACAATGAACCTGTAATTATTCTTTTGTGTGAGATGATCTTCTCTTGATAGGTGTAGAAGGTCAAATTGAAGAATGTAAGAAGAAAATAGCAACAAAATTTGACATGAAGGATCATGGGTTGATGCATTACTATTTGGGACGAGAAGTCTGGCAAGGACCTAATGAAGTCCATTTAGGTCAAGGAAAGTATGTGATCGAGAAACTAAAGAAGTTTGACATGATGGACTGTAAACCTATGACCACTCTGATGATCACAAACTTGAAGAGACTAAGGAGTTTTGAATCAAGCCCTGTGGATCCTTCCAGATATAGACAACTCATTGGCTCATTGATGTACTTGGTGAATACTCGACCTGACATATGTTTTGTAGTAAATGTACTCAGTCAATTCCAAGTGGAGTCGAAGTATGATCACTGGATAGCAGCAAAGCATATTCTTAGATATCTGCAAGGAACCATCAATTACTATCCAAAATATGATAGAAGGAATAATGTCCAATTGATTGGATATACAGAGTCCGACTTGGGAGGCAGTGAATAGGATGGTTTAAGCACTACAAGAGAATGTTTCAGTTTAGGATGGTCTCATGGATGAGTAGAAAGCAAGACATTGTTTCTTTGAGTAGTGTTGAGGTTGAATATGTTGCAATATGTGAAGTAAGCAAAGAAGTAGTGTGGTTAAGGAAGCTTCTATCTGACTTGTTTGAAGGACCGATGAACCCTACAGTGATACTTTGTGATAACACCAATTGCATTCGTTTTTCTGAGGATCAAATGTTTTGTGGAAAGACAAAGCACATCAACAACGAGTATCACTATATTCGAGAGATAGTACAAAATGGTGTGCTGCAACTATGGTATATCTCCATTGATGAACATGTAGCTGACATATTGACAAAATCACTTCCAAACAAGAAGCTTGTATACTTGAGGGACAAGCTTGGTTTGGTGGATTTGTCCTCCCTAATGGAGGATTGGGTAACCATCTAACATTCAATACTATTTGAGAATGTGGTAGGGCATTCAAGACAAGAGTAGTTGTGGACCGATATTCTTTGAGGATTAGCTACCCAAGATAAGAATAGTCCAATGAGAGGTCATACTTTGTAAACACCCAGAAGGAGTATGTACCTTGCGAGACAATGATGATGGTGTCTATGTATTATTGGTCTCACCAGCATTGTGCTCTGATCTTGTGGAGAGATAGAGTTGTTAGTCAAAGCCTTGTTATGTAACAATGTTGGTTAATATGATGCTCGACAGATGGGTTACTAATCTAACTCTTCTTATGAGATCTCTTCAGATTGAGAATAACCATGTACCTCTTATGAATACCTCCCTAGTTAAGAGGGAGTGTTGAATAATGTGTAACTAGGTTCGTTCTTCATAAGTATGAAATGTATTCTTGTAAATATAAAATGGAAAAGAAATCATTATTATTATTATTATTATTATTGAAGCATGGGTTTCATGCTCAAGTTCTTTTATTTTATAGGTCAAGCACCCATTGAGTGCTTCTAGGATTTGTCTTAGGTAGAAGAGTCATTATCATATATGGAAGACCCTATGGGCACATTGTAAATTGTAAAGAAAAAATTAGTTTTTCGTGAAAGTGTCAAAATACCTCCAAGATCAAGTTGGCCTAAGGAGCTGTCAAGTCGGCCTACATGAAGAGCCACACCCACCCTTGAGGAAGGCTATATATAAGAGGAACTCATCCTCCATTTGGATCACTTACTCTCTCATTTGTTATGCGAATAAGTAGAAGAAGGAGAAGTTGAAGAAGTGTGAAGGAGAGGAAATCAAAGAAGTCTAAGTGTTTGAGTCTTATGTATTCTTCTGGGAAAATCGAAGTTAGGGTTTTTGCGCTGGATATTCTAAGGTTTGATTTTGGAAGCAGAAGATAGGGGAAGACAAGTGAAGGTCTCTTAGGGCATCTTACTAGCCCTAGGACTCAAGCCAAGGCAAGTGAAGTCAAGAGGAAGGCTATTAGAGGGAGATCAAAGTCTCCTAGTGAAGCAGCAACAATTGCAGCAGTTACTGGGGAACATAATTTTGGATCTACTGGGAGGTCGAAGATATTGCAGCAGAAGGTCATGGCAAACTTGATCTTGGAGGGTATTTCTCTGAGTCCAGGTCATGGTATTCGTCAATTGAAAGATCTGAAAGATAAGAAGATATTTACGGGTTTTCCCCTCAAGAAGAGGGGTTTTGGTCCCAACCTATATACTGTGTCATTGTTCTTATTGTTTTCATAGATGTTTGATGTTTTTCACATTGGAATAATAATGAACAAAGTTAATAAGTAAAAGGTAGCACAAACAATTATCAAGTTAAGAGAATTAACATATTCATTTTTCTATTGAATTCTCAACAAACTTCACATGAAGCCTATAAAATAAAGCTCATTGAATTCAATTGGAGCATCATTCTCAAGCTCATTGAATTCATTTGGAGCATCATTCTCACACACACGTTCAATTTCTATTGTAGCTGGGAAGAAGTGTGAAATTCTATTGTAGCTGGGAAGAAGTGCGAAATTCTATTGTAGCTGGGAAGAAGTGTGAAATTCTATTGTAGCTCGGTAGATGTGTGAAATTATCTTGTAGCTGGGAAGAAGTGCAAAACTCTCTTGTAGCTAGGAAGAAGTGTGAAGCTCTCTTGTAGTTGGGAAAAGATGTGAAGTATGTTGTTGAGAAGCCAAAGTGAATGCGAGTTTGAGCTCTAAAAAGAAAAGGAAAATAAAAAATTTGGTGGTTCTCTTTCTCTATTTCGTGCTCTTGATTAGGAGATCAAAGTCTTCCAAGATTCTTTGTTGCCAGAAGTGTTGCCTAGTTGAAGTTGTTGGAAGAGGTTGAAGATCTGGAAGGCTGACTTGGCGTGGAGGGAAGGTCTTCTCTTTGTCTAGGGTGAAGAGTATCAAAGAATATTATTGAAAGGAAGAATATCTTGACTGGATTTTCCCCTTGTGGGGGGTTTTGCCCTAGCACTGTGCCTCCATCTAGTGTCTATTGTTTTATGTGATGTTGCTTTGATAATTTCTTGTTGAAGTAAAAGAAAGAAGATATAAAGAATCATAACAAAAAGAAACATCACAAGTAATTATCAGGAATAAAATAAAAAAAAAAATATTCTGCCTTTATGATTTTCTAGCACATGCCTCTAGAGACTTGAACTTGGGTGGGTGGGGTGGCAAGCCACAATCCCAACCACTTGAGCTAAGAAACATTGGCAAAATCACCTTTATTTTTGATATGCAAGAAATGGAGTTACTTAAAGAATTGCACCTTAATAGATATCCTCAAAACATAACATTTAAGATAGCCCTTAATATCAAGTCCTGGTATATTTTATATGCCAACAATTTAATAGCTTTATTTATTTATTTTTAAATTATACATTATATATTCTCCCTCTTATTTTTTTAAAAGTTATTTATTTATTATTCTTTTAATATATATATTTTAAGTTTTATAGCTTAAAAAGATTGAGATTTCATTTTATGGTTTTTAAAACCAACATGAAAATTCAATTTTAAAAGATAAATGTCTTTAAAAAGAGAGAAAATGCATAATAAAAATATAACAATGAAATAAGTCAAAAATAAAATAAAAATTTAATAAAACACAAAATATGTTTAAAATATATTATATTTAATTAATATAGATGACAGTGCATTTCTTATTTAACTAAGAAAGAATATTTAATTATAAATTTCAAAATATTAAAATAAAACGAAAGAATATTTAATAACACAACATGGAAAAGGTAATTATTATAAAAGGGAAAGATAAAGAATAAAGATATTAAAAAAAGTTAGATGAAAAAAAAGATAATCTTGAGTTTTCAAGATTAGGACGAGTCTTCTCTATTTGATATTTTTCATTAAAAAAATCTGAAAGCATGTGCCCAAGATATTAATGACAACTATTGTTTGAATTAATGAGGAGATCCAACATTTAAGTATCAACACACGTGGGTCCTCTTTTTATATACTTATGCAACAATGATATATTGGGATTCTTATTGGTAAGAAAATTTGATCATTATATTGGGATTCTTATTGGTAAGAAAATTTGAAAAATGCTTCTCAATAAAACACTTCACTAGTGTGAGGAACTTAACTAACCAATAGGTTGGAGAGCAATCGTGTTTATAATTGATCTCAATTGAATATTTTTGTAAATTTCTTTTGTAAATCATAGATCATTGAGGCAAGAAAGCATTTCAATAAGTTTTTCATTAACATACTCATTAAGTCTAAATCTTTTAATATTTTACTCTTTTTTGTTATTTTGTACTAAAATCTTTATATGTTGTAATAATCACTATTATTCAAATTATCTTCTCTGTAATTTTATTTTCCACTTCACATTTTTCACACTTTTTCACACTGCACGTCCTCCAACTCAAAAAAATTTTAAGTTCCACCCTCAATACCTACCACCTTATAACACTCCAAAAGACCCACCATTTATTAGAATATACACACAAGTGAAGCCACTTTTTTATTGACAAAACTTGAAAATATCACAACCTAAACTCTCATATTTAAGTGACAAATAAGAATTTCAAAACCATTTAGTGTTAATATTTTCACTAAGACCACAATGGATAATAACCACATCCAACAAACCCACACACAAGTGAAGCCACTTTTTTATTTGAAAATATCACAACCTAAACTCTCATATTTAAGTGACAAATAAGAATTTCAAAACCATTTAGTGTTAATATTTTCACTAAGACCACAATGGATAATAACCACATCCAACAAACCCACACACAAGTGAAGCCACTTTTTTATTTGAAAATATCACAACCTAAACTCTCATATTTAAGTGACAAATAAGAATTTCAAAACCATTTAGTGTTAATATTTTCACTAAGACCACAATGGATAATAGCCACATCCGACAAACCCAATATCACTAAAGAACATGCCCACCCAGCCTTGAACTTGGATGATTGTCGCAATAATCAAGTAACATTGCAAATTTGAGAGAAAGAGAGAGCCCCTTATTTTCTAGTTATTAATAAAGTTTTCATGAATATAAGATATTCAAATTTATAAATTCTATAAATGTGTACATGATTTTTTATTTATTTATTTAAATGTGATTGAAATTTAGAGAATTGATTTTTTTAATAAAATAGCTCTTAAACACAATTTGAAATAAAAATCAAATCATAAAAATTAGATTTTAAGTAAAATTTGATAGACAATTATAACTATTTAAGTATTGAGGGGTTTTTGCAGTGTATTATATTAGATATCATTTTTTTGGATTCAACTGCATTACGTAAGTCATTCATCTATGACAATTTCCATGAGAGGTAGTCGTAACTGACTAATTTCTCATGATTTTGAATAGTCCACTTAGCACTCATTGCAATTTTATTTAAATATGATTGAAATTTAGAAAATTGATTTTTTTTAATAAAATAACCCTTAAAAACAATTTCAAATAAAAATCAGATTTTAAGTAAATTTGACACACAATTATAATTATTTAAGTATTGAAGGGTTTTTGCAATGCATTATATTATATATCATTTTTTTGGATTCAACTGTGTTAAGTAAGTCATTCATCTATGACAATTTCCACGAGAGATAATCGTAACTCACTAATTTCTCATGATCTTGACTAGTCCACTTAGCACTCATTGCATCGGGTGTTGCTCACAGGGGTGAAGTGGGATTGAAACTAGTGAAATGAACCACATAGCATCAATCATCACTTTCGGGGCTTGCACCCAATAACCAGGACTTCCCAGGAACTCACCCATCCGAGATCGCCTCTGGCTGAAGCGTGCTTAACTATGGAGTTTTCCCCACAATCAAGCCCACTTAGCTTGCTACCCCATTAGCAAAACCTTAACAAGTATTGTGCCTCATGAACCATTCAAGTAGAGTTCCCTTAACTCTTTTGTATTCAAGTATTGAGAGGTTTTTGTAGTGCATTATATTAGATATCATTTTTTGGAATTCAATTAAGTCATTCATCTATGACCATTTCCATGAAAGGTAGTCGTAGCTGATTAATTTCTCATGATTTTGAATAATCCACTTAGCACTCATTACATCGGGTGATGCTCACAGTGGTGAAGAAGTGGGTTTGAAACTAGTGAAATGAATCACATAGCATCAATCATCACTTCCAGAGCTTGAACCCAGCAACCAAGACTTCTAGGAGGTCACCCATCCCAAATCGCCTCTGGCTCAAACATGCTTCTGTGGAGTTTTCCCCACAATCAATCCCACTTAGCTTGCTACCTCATTTGCAAAATCTTAGCAGGTATTGTGCCTCATGAACCATTCAAGTAGAGTTCCCTTCATTCTTTTGTATTTAAGTATTGAGGAGTTTTTGCAGTGCATTATATTAGATATCATTTTTTCGGATTCAACTGCGTTAAGTCATTCATCTATGACCATTTCCATGAGGGGTAGTCGTAACTGACTAATTTCTCATGATTTTGAATAGTCCACTTAGCACTCATTACATCAGGTGATGCTCACAGAGGTGAAGAAGTGAGATTGAAACTAGTGAAATAAATCACAACATCAATCATCACTTACGAGGCTTGCACCCAGTAACTACGACTTCCTGGGAGGTCACCCATCCCAGATCGCCTCTGGCTCAAGCGCGCTTAACTGTGGAGTTTTCCCCACAATCAAGCTCACTTAACTGGCTACCCCATTTGCAAAACCTTGGCAAGTATTGTGCCCCATAAACCATTCAAGTATAGTTCCCTTCACTCTTTTGTATTTACGTATTGAGGGGTTTTTGCAATATATGTTATGAAATCAGCTCATAAAATATAAGAAAATAGAGATAAGTGCCTTCAAAATAAGCATCTTCGAGGGAGCAACCTCCTTTATATTACACAAATGAACAATTCTTGGATGATACAAATGACAAGACCTCATTTCTATATATAGGAGTATAAGGGGTCATAATATAATGGGAACCAACATAATAATAATAATGTAAGGGAACAATAATAACAATAATGGGCTTCTATGGGGCACAATAATAACAATATGGGGACTACATGGGCACAACAATATAATAAGAGGGTTGTACTAATAACAATAAGGGTTTACACTAGTAATATAGGGACCTAGCATGCCTCTCTCCTTCAAAAAGTGTTATCCTCAACACTTGAGTAGTTCTTGATGCTTATGTATAAATTCTTGTCCTCCCATGTCGAATCTTCAACGGGTAAGTTCTTCCACTTGATGAGATATTCTGAAATTGATCTATTTCATCGCTGTCAATTTCTCGGTTCTGTGATTGCTTAAGGTTCCAATATGATTTTTCCTTCCTTGTCAAGTTCTCACAATACTGTTTGAACTGGGATCTTCTACAATTTTGAATGAGTTCCCACTCCTTTGGGCATATGGATATATGTAAGGCCTGATGTTTGGAGGAACACTTCCTGGAATGAAATGAATAGCATGATCATGATCACAAATAGGTGTGAGGCCTTTGGGAGTCTCAAATACCTTGGAATGATTGTCCAAAACGTTTTGGAGATCTGGAAATATACATGATTTTGATGTGGGATCCTCTAGTGAACGTAATTGTGCAATTACGCCTCGTTGTTCTTTATTTAGAAGCTTTGTCATGATGTTAGAGTTGATTATCTTTCCTGGTTTCCCTTCGATACCCCTCAATTCAACTTCCTTTCCTTCCCAAAAAAATTCAAGAAAAGTTCTTGAAAATTAAAAGCTATTGTACTCAAAGATTGTAGCCATTGGACTCCTAGTAAAACATTAGCACCACCCATTGGAACGGAAAGCATTGGGCTATTCAATACATATTCTCCCATGGATAGCTTGATATTATGGCACTTTCCAGAGCAATTTATGGTTCCTCCACTTGCAACCATCACTTGACACTCTGGTGTTGGATATAAGAAGCAATTCAATTCCTTGGTTATCTTACAATGAATAAAATTATGGGTACTGCCCGAATCAATCAACAGTATTACCTTTTTCTTCTTGACATGTCCTTCTATCTTGATAGTTTGAGGAGTGGTAATTTCTTTCAATGCATTACAAGATATGGTCAGATTCATTTCTTAATGCTCGATGTGATCTTTCACTTCTTGAACATTTTTCTTCTTGACATGTCCTTCTATATTGATAGTTTGAGGAGTGGTAATTCTGGCCAATGCATTACAAGATATGGTCAGATTCATTTCTTCTTTCTTGATGTGATCTTTCACTTCTTGAACCTTTTTCTTCTTGATGTGTCTTTCTATGAAAGTTTGAGAAGTGGTATTATTTCCAATGTTTTACAAGATATGGTCGGATTCATTTCTTCTTTTTCTGGGGTGAGTTCTTGGTCTATATTCTCTTCTTTTGATGTTTCTTAATCGTTTTCTTCCTCCTCTTCATAATCTATGTAGAATAATTTCTTCTCAGCACACTTATGACCTTTAGTGTATTTGCTATCACAATTGTAACAAAGCCCTTTTTCTATTTTTTCTTCCAATTATTGTGGTGTAAACCTTGTAAGTTGTGGAAGGCTAGGAGAAAAAACACTTCCATAATTATAGTCGTGAGTGGTGGGATTCTTTGTTTCCATAATTCAATTTTTCTTGCCAACCTTAATGTCTTCTCCGATGAATTAGGTTCCCAAAGACGAACCTCGTGTTGAATGTTATCCTTTAAAGTCCCTATGAAGACATCAACCATTTTCTTCTCTGGAATATCATTTACCCTTATATTCAATTTTTAGAAGTCCTCAATGTACTCTGCCATTGAACCCTTTTGTTTGAGATTTATCAATTGGCTAAAGGTGTTTCTTTTTGTATCTTCATAATGTTCTATCATTTCCTCCGTGAAAATTGACCATGTGACAAGTGGTTTACGAGAACGAAGCCCTTTATACCATAAAAATTGATTCAGTTCTAAATAATTAGATGCAATACGTACTTTTTGTAACAGTGGTACACCATGTAGATCAAAATATTTCTCCATTTGTAGTATCCAATTTACCGGATCCTTGCCATCAAACATCCTCACCTCGCTTTTTCTTGATTTTAGGAGCACGATCTTGAAATGACTGTAACTTTGTACTTTTGGATCTTTAAGTTCTGAAATTTCCCTCTGTAATAGCCCTCTGAGTCCTCTTTCTAACTCTTCAAGTCTGATCACAATTGGATTCTTGAAGAAAGATTTATTCCCAACCTCCCGCAATGACCTAATTATATACTAGTTCAGTAGAGTGAACATGTACAACGTACCACGTCTCACTGTTTCAGCCTTAGGTTCTTAAAATTATACCCAAACAAAACACAATCCATCCTCTTTCTGTAACTTTTTATGAAATTTCAATCTGATGCTCAGAGAGAGTTATGACGATTTTCCCAAAGTCACTTGTTTATGATGTAATTCGAGAGTCTGCAAAACCCTAAATTCCTTAGATCATATATCCGAAATATAGCAAGACAAGACCTGAAATCTAAACCTGAGTTTACGACCGATTTCTTCTCAAATGGGTCTTTTGTTTACGTTCTGAAGCTTCATAGTGACAAAGTTATAGCGAAAATTCCACGATTACCTGTTTTAGATGAAATTATGAAGCTTGCAAAAACTCAACTTTATCACATTATATATCCTAAAATATAACGAGACGATCTAAAATTTAGATCTGAGGTTTAACGAGATTCCATCTCAAATGGGTTTTTTTTAGCTTCTAAAATGTTGTAGAAAAAAAGTTATAGCGAACATGCCACGATGACCCGTTTGGAGCAGCGGAACCCTAGAATCCAAAGCTCTGATACCAAATGTTATGAAACCAACTCACAAAATAGAAGAAAAAAAAGATAAACACCTTCAAAATAAGCCTCTTCGAGGGGGAAACCTCCTTTACATTTACACAAATGAACAATTATTAGATGATACAAATGACAAGACCTCCTTTCTTTATATAGGAGTCTAAAGGATCATACTATAATGAGTGTCAACATAACAATAATAATGTAAGGGAACAATAATAACAATAGTGTGCTTCTATGAAGCACAATGATAACAATATAGGGACTACATGGGCACAAAAATATAATAAGGGAGTTTTACTAATAACAATTAGGAGTTACACTAGTAGTATAGGGAGCTAACGACATATTATATTATATATCATTTTTTTGGATTTACCTGTGTTAAGTCATTCATCTATAACCATTTCCATAAGAGGTAGTCATAACTGAGTAATTTCTCATGATTTTGAATAGTCCACTTAGCACTCATTACATCAGGTGATGCTCACAGGGGTAAAGAAGTGGGATTGAAACTAGTGAAACGAATCACCTAGCATCAATCATCACTTTTGGGGCTTGCACCCAGTAACCAGGACTCCTCGGGAGGTCACCCATCCCAGATCACCTCTGGCTCAAGCACGCTTAACTGTAGAGTTTTCTCCACAATCAAGCTCACTTAGCTTGCTACCCCATTTGCAAAATCTTAGCAAGTATTGTGCCTCATGAATCATTCAAGTAGAGTTCCCTTCACTCTTTTGTCTTTAAGTATTCATGGGTTTTTGCAGTGCATTATATTAGATAATATTTTTTGGGATTCAACCGTGTTAAGTAAATCATTCATCTATGACCATTTCTATGAGAGGTAGCCGTAACTGACTAATTTCTCATGATTTTGAATAGTCCACTTAGCACTCTTGCATTGAGTTATGTTCACAAGGGTGAAGAAGTGGGGTTGAAACTAATGAAATGAATCACATCAATCATCACTTTCCGGGCTTGCACCCGATAACCAAGACTTCTTGGGATGTCACCAATCCCAGATCGCTTCTAGCTCAAGCGCGCTTAACTGTGGAGTTTTCCCCACAATCAAGCCCACTTAGCTTGCTACCCCATTTACAAAACCTTAGCAAGTATTGTGCCTCATGAACCATTAAAGTAGAGTTCTCTTCACTCTTTTGTATTCAAGTATTGGGGGGTTTTTGTAGTGCATTATATTAGATACCATTTTTTGGGATTCAGTTGCTTTAAGTCATTCACTAATTTCAATCTCACTTCTTCACCCTTGTGAGCATCCCCTGATGTAATGAGTGCTAAGTGGACTATTCAAAACCATGAGAAATCAGTCAGTTGCGACTACCTCATGGAAATGTTCATAGATAAATTATTTACTTAACGCAGTTGAATCCCAAAAAATGATATCTAATTTTAACTATTATTCAAAACATCTTATAGCAATTGCCAATAAAGTTTATATATATAATAAAATATATTTTGAAATAAAATTGAAAATTGCAAAAATAAGACTTTAAATAAAAATAAACATAGTTTTAACAATTACTCAATTATATATTATATATTGAATAGAACAAATTTGAAATAAAATCAGATTTTAATAAAAATAAAGAACACATTTTTAACTATTATTCACAAAGTCTTTACCAGTCTACAATGAAATTTAAATCTATAAAACTTTTCACAGGCTAAACATCCCCCTTTTAAGGGGATCTTTGTGAAAGATTCCCTACTGAACTGAGATTTTTTATATAATTAATTTAATAATATCGAGAGGAAGTGATCTCAGCGGACGCTTATAAGCAGGACCAAATGGGGAAATTGATCCCCTGGAAGTTTCAAAAGCCTTCTGCCAATCTACAATTAAGCTTAACCCTATATACTCCTTACTCCTTTTCAAATGCTAAACTTCCCCCTTTTTAAATTCCTTGCAACTCATGCGATTATTTATATGATCATATCAAGAGTGCCGACTCATATAAGCAAAAATAAAAGGATGAGTTGATCCCATGAAGGATGTAGAACAGGATATGGATTAACCTTGACATATTTTCTAATTCTTGTAACATTGCCAAACTTCAAGCCTTTATTTCATTGACGTTCGAGGATCAACAAAGGGTGCATACTATGCTGCTTAGTATTTTCAATATAGTTTCAGCATGAAGCATGTTCATTCCTCTTCATGTCCCAACTTGATCCTCCTACGGGTGTCCTCAAATTACTTTTCAATTATAAATAATATGATGAATTCTTCTCAAAACCAACAATCAATCGTATAAGATGAATACACCTATGAGTGTCCTACAAACAATGAAAATTACTCTTCAAGTTATAGATACCATGATGAATTCTTCTGAGGATCAGCAATCAACTGTAGGTGATGAATAACATCCAGTCACCACATTACTTGATTGAAGGATTTTTTAAAATTTTCGTTTTAATAGTGACATTGATAGCACAACTCTACCCAACCATAAAAAGCACAAAAATATGAAATGAGTTTATGACATACTGAATGGGATTTTTCTTGCTCCAACTCTTTCTTCCTTTCCGATCCATATTATGTGTTTTCATTCTTTACATGCATCTTTTTTAATCCTCCGATGAACATAGTGGATTCACTTTCCATGCAAAAATCTAGTTCTTGTAGTTATTTTATTTTTGCTTCCATCCAAACTTGATCATGATCTCCAACAAAATGTGCATTTTTGCACAAATGTTCTATTTATAGCTGGAAATTGGATTACAGCAGGATATAAGGTTTTCCTGCTAAGAGAGAAATTGGATTGTGGATTCGGAGCATTGCTAAAGATCTCCAACAAAATGTGCATTTTTGCACAAATGTTCTATTTATAGCTGGAAATTGGATTACAGCAGGATATAAGGTTTTCCTGCTAAGAGAGAAATTGGATTGTAGATTCGGAGCATTGCTAAAGCCTGGAATGTTGCAACATTAAGTATGAATTATGTGCAAAAAGGTGCACTCAGATCCTTTTTTTCAGATGGGAGTCGATAATGGAGCATGCCTAGAGTGGGTGTGAACATGGGATACATAGTAAGGGCTAAGATCCACAAATACATGCAATTAAAATTACAGCCAACTATTTGATCTCAAAGTATCTTTTAAAAAACACTGATGGAAGCTGTAAGACGAAAAATCAGCAATGTCGCAAGCTTCTGCCAAAAGTGTGCTAAGCAGTGAAGTAAACTTTTGTAAGATAAATTGAACTACCTTGAATTTCATTTATTTGAAGAGAATAAGCAATAAAGCAAGCAAGAAAATCACATATGTGGTTCTTATGTACCGCAGCAGGTTTACATCATTTACCTATATTTTTATTTTTTTAATGTCTCATTTGAAAACTTGCTACACCATTACATCTATACTGTTTTGGCATTCATTAATGTAAACCACTGGAGCTCTTTCCAGCTGCTAGCTGCAAGAAGAAACTTCACCAATCTAACTAACCATAACCACTTGAGAGGAATACCAAAATTTATACAGAACATATTGCAATCTTGGTTAGTAGAAATGGATATTAAGCTCCAAGTCTATCCTTTGGAGTATGTTTAGTAACTACACATCAGTGTGCTTGAGAAACGCACTGCAGCTTAAAAGTTTGCTTCAATTAGATGTCACAGAGAACCTTCCGGATTTTGAAAATTTGATGTTGTTTTCCCCCTCCCATATAAAAACAATACTCAGGTTGTAGACACCACTTACTACAACTAGTTACCAGCATAAGTTGTGTTAATCTGTAATTTGTCCAACTCTCAATTCAACAGTATATGTAACACGAAAGCGCCTGAAATATGACTGTAGTTGACATTACAAAGGTAATTTCCACATTGTTCCAAGTCCTTTGCATTATTCTATTTTGAAACATGTCAACTTGAAAATAAGTCAAACCCAAGCATGTGCTGTTCAAAAGAAGAAATTTGTTTCTGCAACGAATTGGAATTTGCACTGAAGCATGCAAAATAGAAAAGTAACAGCACCAAGCACCAGAAACCAATCCGTCCAATGACAACAAAGACGTTGTTGATTATAGTGGAGGTCACAGATATACACAATTATAATGTTACAATACAATGAGGACCCCTGGTGGGGTATCTTGAAGAGGTATCCGAAGGATTAACCTTCAAAAGAAAACATATTCTGCATTTGCAGCCAAAAGCATCATACAATAATTAAGCTTTTTAAATGCAGAAAGAAACATCGGTATTGCAGATTCACTGCTTGAACTCAATAACCTGTTGGTGAAGACAGTACTACAGCCTCTATCTCTAGCAGCAATACATGGCTGATTCTATTTATAATTTTGCATTCTTTTTAAAAAATTTGAATTGTGTTTGGAATAGACACAAGAACCACACCATAAAAGGAAACCTTTCATTACTGATAAAGCAGTCACTAGACATCATCCAAAGTGCATAATTTCAACGATAAAGAAGGTGGTGAGCTGTCTCCTAACCAAAGCTTAAGATTAGGTATGCATTGTATCTCAACGTTTTGGATAGTAACCAGCATCACAGTCCCAGCATCCAGCATGCAAAAAAATTCAATCCCGCTCCTTTGACAGTACCTGCATGCTAAAATCCTTAAAATGAGGAGATATTCAGGATACTTGCAGATGCTGCAAAATATCCTGCCTCCTTCAATATGAAAATGCCTCATTATTTCTGAGAACCTTGGACTGTTACAACAATACATTGTGTGCTTCCAGGGTGAAGGTTCTCTCCTTTAGAGACCACCTGCAAAGGAGAGTCTTTAGCTCAGACCTGCCCAGTGTGAAGGCAGTTTTCGAGCTATAGGCTCTGCAATTACCACCCATACCATTCCCTAAGACATAAATTAACAAAAAAATACCAGTGAAAGGAAACTAACCTCTGTTTGATTGCTGTCAGGAGGGAACCAACCCATCAGTACACCCAAATGCATGATTATTGGAATCATTCTAAATAGCAAAGGAGTTGTGACCTGAAAAGATTACATACATCTTAGATACTGCATAAAAAGCAAAAAAAGAGGAACTTCCCAGACTGTTTAAGAATAAAATAGGAATGTTCATTTTATTACCAGGCTAAGCGCTGTTGTTCCCAGCAGCAAGAGATACAATTTTCCCTAACAAAAGAAACAAAAGAAACAAAATATCGTTGATGTTTGAAATATGCTGTAGGCTTAAAATATATTGAAGATCATGACAATATTTCACCTCAAAGAGGAGCATCATATTTTAATGTAGCAAAATTTAATCTTTAGGATCTTCCAAAAGAATCAAAGACAGTTTCCAAAAGAGACAATGAATGCTGCATCAATCCCAAAAGAATCATAAACCACACAGCTACAACACAGTAAAGCAGAACCACTTTACACAACCGGATTTGAAAGAATGGAAGATGTAAAGCTTTTTCCAAAAATCAACACAAACAGTTTAGAAGGAAAAAAGAGAGTTTCTCTGCACAGTGTTAATCAGCATTAAATTAAATACTAAAAGATGGCATAGGATGATTCAGTGATTGTATTTACTACAGAATTTACTTCTGTTATAGACACAAAAGTATTCATATTTCTGAATGAATACAAATAATGAAATTAAAAGCACTACCAAAATTAAATGTATAAAATTTATCCATAGATGAAAATTTCAAGAGAAGATCATTCCTCCTATTCAGCACAAGAAAATTCTAATCAATTTGTACCAACTTACTTTCCTTCTTGTTGGATAAAATAATATAGCATCAAAGTAGTAAAATCAAATTGCACCACAGAACAAAATGCATGAACATATAAAAACAATTATCCTTCAAGCCAAAGTCTGCAACAAGTAAAAGGAATAGGATGAAATATACTTAAAAAAAAAATTAGTCAGTTAAAATAGATACTAAAACAAACTGAAAATGTCATCTTGCTTTAACAATGTTCATCTTTGATGTCCCTATCTGATTTTTAGAAGCAAAAGGGTGTTGAGTCATAGCCTTTCTAGATCCCATGGGCTATTGACAGAAAAACAAAGGGGTCACCATAATAAAATAAATGATAACTAAATAAAAGGGATGGTAAAAAGTCACTTTAGGAAAATAAAGTGACGCATAGTATTACCCATTGTTTTTAGAGGAGAAAATTATTATTAAAAAGGAGATTGAAGAAGGACATGTCAAGAATTATTTAGTGAATTTGTTGAAGAGCTCAGGTAGCTTGTTGAGAGAGGTAAAACTCTCATTTGGTTCCTAGTTTCAGTGTTGAAATACACACCCTAGCTAGTGGCATTAGTTTCGATGGTTGCAAAGCCACCCTAGCCAATTATTTATCTTGCATATTGATCCTACAGGGGCCGAGTTCTTTAGCAGACTATCTTCCCCGAGGCAGGCTGAATTCACTATCTGTGGAGATTGATTTGAAGCTACACTGAGAGCCATAGGGATGTGGAATACTTGTAGTGGCTGGGGCTGAAATCCATTTGATTGCAGGGCTGAAATATGAGGGCTGATTTTCAGGGCTTTTACTGGGGCCAAGAATACAACATTTGCAGTCCAAATTTATCAGTCGCAAAGGGCCGAGTTAATTGCATTTACAGCTGTCAAGTCTGTAGTTTTTCAAGGGCCAAATTCGTGGCTGTTACTGGGGCCGAGTTCATCATAATTGTGGGGCTGATTGACCATATCCTGAAGCAGATCAAGGGCCGAATTTCCAGGGAAAAAAAGGCCAATTGTATCCATGTGAGTTGCTTAACCTGGGAGAGAAGAATAAAGGAGGCTCGGTTATTTAATTGCTGAGGACGAGATCCACCACTGCAGGCTAAGCTGATCAATTCATGGAGGTTAAATTTATACTCTTCAGAGGCTGAATCGCTAGGCTGTTTAATGCCTAATTTCCTGAGCTATGCAGAGGACGAGCTGCTATTCATTCACATCAGTGGGGAAGCCGAGATCTGGGCCAAATTGCAGTGAGAAGAGGGCCACATTGCCTGGCCAAATTTTTTAGTGGATGGGCCAACATTCCGGCAAGCAATTTCTGAAGTATATCTACTAGGTTCTATCTCAGAAAATTGTATAATATTCCTCCAAAGAATTCCATTTAGTAAAATAGTGCCAGAGCCTTGGCATTTCATTGTGGGTTGCACATTTTATCTAACTGCTGGTGATTTCTATTGTGTAAAATTTTTGAGTAATTTACTAATTTTATGGTGTTTTTGGAATAAATATATGTGAACTAAATTTTTGATTCAAAATATGGAAATTTCAATTAAATTAATAATCAGGGATATTACGTCATCTTTCACCAAAATGAGAATAATCTAAGTATCAGAATTTTTTATAGCAATTTTGTTCCTGTTGTCGCGCGGATTGGCACGGCAACGCTCAGACCGGGGGCTGTCACTCTGATCCCCGATCCCTCCGTTTAAGCCTGTCTCCCGCGGCTAAGGGGGGTAGACCCTGAGAGATGATGAAGACCAATTGCCGACCAGTTGGTTGGGAGACACGAGACACGATTAAGATAAGCACTAAAATGATTTGATTAGTTAGCAGACCAGTGCCTTGAGAGATCATTATTAAGCTGATTACTTGCTAGATGATTATAGAAACATGAAAAGTGAACAACAATCATTTGTCATCGGCTAGATCACAATGCTCTTTGAATGACCCAAATGATATCCAGCAACTGAAGATTTAAAAATAAGATGAATGCTTTCAAACCACCACGAGTTATAAACCATTAACTAGATATCACATTCGTATCGCGACTTGAAACTTCAGATCTCAGCGTGAAAGATATAACATGAAAACAACTGAATCTGGCAACAAAAATAATTTTTTATTTTTTATATTTTTCATGATGAAGACAAATGCTTTAAATGAAAGGAGAAAAATTGTTTTAACTTTTCAAAATAGAAACTAAGCTAAGGGCTCCAGAAACTCCCTCTTGAGTAAATCTTTTTGGTGTCTTATGAGCTTGCTGGCTTGAACATCTTGTGGGACCCTTGGTATCCTTGGAGGTGACTATTCCCGCCAAAGAAGTCCTCGCCCTCCAACAGAGCTGGCAACCTGTTCCTTGAAAACATAGAAAACACTTGCAAACGAATGGTTAGTGCAAAAAGAGACTTGGCATATAGAGACCAAGTTGAGCTTGTCATTCAACCAAGAATGGACAAGCTACAACAAGTGTACAAAATATACCAAGCCCAGAAGAGATTTGAGATAGCTGCAAATCTCTCCTCCCTAGACATAGTGCCTTCAGGCAAAATGAAAAACAACTAGATAGCAAATGAAAATCACATGAATATTAAACGACACAGGTATACCTCAGGCATGCACCACAAGAGAAGCTGGTAACCCCAAAGACTTTTATTTATTAATGTGAATGCTGAGTACAAAATCCGGCAGAGTATCTGCCCACCCAATAGCTTGTTCTATGATATACAATAAGAGCCCAAGGCTCATATAAATAGGAAAATGGGAGATGATCCCAAGACAAAATCCAATGACAAATGGCAATCAGGTGAAGATCCCAATGAAAAAATAAAATGACAAGTGGCTACTATGACTGAACATGTGTTTGCAAACTGCTAGAACATATGCATGTGGCAATGCTGATCTAAATGCCTGTAAATTGCTGTTTACTTTGGCTGCCAATGAACTGGAGATAACTCATGTACTTGCTGTAGATGCCTTTGTAAACTTGCGTATAACTGCCCACATAAACAGCGGTTTTAATTGCCCACATAAACGTTGTACGTACCATGTATATTATCGCTAAGTCAGCTCATGTTAAACTGTTGTCAACGCTGAGTTAAATGTATTGGCTGTGAGCTGCCACGTTAATTGCTGTTATAAAATCTGAACTGTAATATGCTGTAGTTTTGGATGGCTGTGAATGGGCTGCGTATAACTGTTTGAACCATAGCTAGCTGCCCACGTAATCATGCTGAGACTATCCACGTTGCTGCCAATATGCCAACGTATTGCTGTTAACTGCCTTTTGACTGAAAGCTGATACGTATGGTTGAATGCGTTAATTAAGAGAGGGCCCACGTAGATGCTGTTGGCTGCCTTCCGTACGGACTTTAGCATGCATATATTTGGTGGGCTGTGGGGTCCCACTTTAACTTACATTATAATAATGTCTCAACCTTATAATATTTTCTCAAAAAAATAAATCAAAGTTATACTTTGAAATTCCATTTGCCTCATGACTTCAACTTTGACTTTGACTTTGACTTTGACCTTTTTTTTTTACTTTGAGTTTCTATTGAAACTTTGACTTGAGGTGGGCCCCACATTGCATGCCACATCACCCTTGATCCTCTGCTTGACTTCCATGTCAAAATTTGACTTATTTTGATTGGAAAATTTTTTAAATTTTCCAATTATTCATTTTTTTGAATTTTTTCTTCATTTTTGCCACTGTCACTGGAAAAATCGCCTTTTGAGGGACTCTTAGTCATTTTTTGACCCCCAAAGTAGGCTCTAGAAGAATGTTGGGCCTCTGAAGATGAATTTTGACTGGTCATACGCCCCAGACATCTCCTAAGGCCACTTATTTATGCCTTTACATAAGAAATAATTAAAAAATCCCGTTTTGCAGGAAATTTTTAACTATTAAAAAATCCTACTTAGACCTAGCCAAATTCCACGAAACTTTTCGTGTGATCTAGTATGCTAATATACATCGACCCTAGACACTAAGATGTGTCAGGGGCTCAATCTTCAAACCGTAACCTCGGCTTTGGGGTGTGCACGAGTGAAAAAATCCAGAGAATTATCCCCCTCTGAAAAAGAAGGGAAAAGAAAGGGATAATTCACCAAATAAAAAAGACACTCCAAGGTGTACTCGTTTGCTGATCGAGTCCCACATCCTAGGCCTGTTACAAATTCAAGAAACATCATACTAGCATCACTTATTACAATTCCCCGCAGGGTGTGGAATCTGG